>VDFB02000020.1:71530548-71751710 GCA_007258455.2 Sequoia sempervirens
TACCCTTTCATCAATTTGCGCTCAAGGTTCTTCCTTCATTATCTCTCTGTGTCTTATCACACCAAAGACTAATGTAAAACAGGCCTGAACTACAAGAGGGAGCAGATGAGAAGCTTTGACAGAAACGTTGCATTGGGTCTACATCAGGGTACATTATTAATATTATTGAACTCATCTATAGGCTTATTTAATTTGTCAGTGTTGGATGAGTATGTGGTAAAATTGATTATATGTTACCAACTAAGAGAACACCATGTGGAGCTCCCATTGTCTGTGTACTAATGCTTGTGACCTATCTCAGAGCTGTTGAAAATCTTCTTTGGAAGGTTAATCCTTGGGTCTGATCTTGCCCTGCATAGGCTAAGAGTGGGGATAGACTCATGAGAACTTAGGGGCATGGATTGTGTGTATATGAAATCATTTTTCAATCCAGTATTTTGGATTTGCACTTGGCATAAGAATTCTGACTTTATTTATTACTTGAAGAAACTTTTGAGCACATAGTTGGCCAAAATGAAGTGTAAACCAAAGTTCACTAACATAAGAGATATTTTAGGTGAGTTTGGGAATCTCAAGTATCAATAAAAAATATTGATCATAAAGAATGTCCATAAGTCATTTGAATGAACATTCTAACATACATAAAAAGTCTTAGATTTAAGTTATAATTAGTCTTAAATTTGAAATATACAAAAGAGAAATGTTTTGCATTGAGCAAAGATTGATTGTAATCTTATAGCAGCATAGATATGTCTAATTAGTGATAGGCTAGGGCGGGGTTTCATGGGGGGCTTCATGATCTACTTTTAAGGAGGAGGAGGTCTCATGAAGTCAAAAAAAATTGCTACAGGATTAATTAGAATTTTTTTCTGAAGAATAGCAGCTCCTATCTTTAAGGACTGCAGATTTGAGGGGGTGAAAATGGGGTGGGGATGGAGATTGCCCCTACAGTTTAGGAATTTTATCTGCCATTTGTCAATCATCTCAACTTTTAGATTCCCGCCAAAAAGCAATTGGAGGGAAAATGTCATGTATTTACTTGTTTTTATCTCTACAATTACAGTACACTCCATTTGCATAGCAGCAACTAAGTTCATGGGTCCACCAACTTCCTTAAAATTTGAAGCTTAATATTTTAAGCTGAACTGCGCTACCAAGTTCATGGGACCACCAGCTTTAAAAAATTCCTAAAAATTCTCGACAGCATCCACTAAAACTTTTCAAAAAACCCCCTCCATGAGACCCCACCTAAGACTAACCCTCTTGAAAGGGACTAATATAGACATTGCAAGATCTTTGAAAAGGACAACTCAGAAATCTGTAATTTCTAGGGTTTCATTAATTCCATAGGTGGGTAAGTATGTCCTTAAAATTGTTGTGGCCATTTAGATTTTAGCATTCCTCACTTAAGGGCATTGTACCTTTTTACCAAACCACACCTTTACTGTGTAATCATGCGATACCTTCTCTTTACTGTAAGCAAGATCGACTCAAAGGGGAATTGTCTATGCAGGTGACAATTTGCATCATTTATCATATTTATTAATTAATTTAAAATAAAATATGAAAGCACTTTTTATTTTGAATTAATTAATAAATACGGTCAATGGTGCAAATTGTCACCTGCATAGACATTGCCCTCAAAAGATAAGTAAATTGTCGTTGCCTCAAGTCCTTTGGGGATACATTGTCTCTGTTAGGTTGGTAGCTGTTTGAATTGTTTTTAAATAAATAAATGATTTTAAATAAAATTAGGTATTTTTCCAAAAGTAAACTCTTAAATTATTTTTAAATAATTTTTTTTTTAATCTATATGACAAACTAAAGTGATAATGTGTGAGAGGGATTTTAATATTTTGGTTTGGAGGATGTGATATAATATTTAAATTAGAAGAGAAATAATAATTTAATTATATGTACAAATTTAAAGGAAGATAATTTTAGTAATTGTTTCAAGAGAAGTAAAGATAATTTAATAAAAAATATTTGGAAAGTTTAATTTATTAAAGATAATTTTAAGTGTAAAAGATGTGCATATGGTTTAGATTTTTGTAAGAAATGAAGGAATAAAATTGAATTTTTTATTATAAAAATAAATTTATCTAAAATATTTAAATATAAAAGAGTTATATGTTGTTTAGGGGCTATTAGTTTTATGTATTTAAAAGTGGAGATTGTGAAATAATATGTTCAAAAGTCCTTTCATCAATAAACTACATTTAAACCTACCTACTCCATATGGTGAGTTAAGCTTATTAAAGTAAAATTATTTTCATTATTTTATAATTACAATGGTGTAGAGAAGAAAAATGCATACTTCATTCTTTCACCTTGATATTTTACACTTTGCATTGATGTCATAACACTCATTTTGTCTTTTTTTGATGCACTCACTAACCTTATACTTAAATCCCTCACTCTTTAATGCTTATTTATCCCCCTCAAAACAACATTGACTCATTTCTTAGGAACTTATTCATTCTTCGACTAGATCACCTTTGCAATCAAACTTCTTGTATTGCATGGTGAATGTGATTTAGTCTCATAGTTTCCAAAATCCAAAAAATTGAAATCTAAAGCCAACAATTTTGAGATTGAATTGTTACCCTTCAACATGTGTGTCAAAAAGTTCATATTACGTATCTAGGATTGTGTATATAAGGGCATAATCTTATGACACTTTCATTATCAATTAGTAGCATTTTGCATTCACACACTTGAGAATAAAAAACACATAATCACTTGGCATTAACCATAGTTTGCATCAGACATAATTATTCAACATTCTCACAAGGAAGTTGGTTGGGCTTCCCTTTATACATAATATGCTCCCAAAAACATTTTGAGTGCTACACTATTCTCAAGCTGAATATTTTTTACAAGCACAAAATGACATTTTCTCTATTGAACTAAATTGTTCCACCTAATACAAAATTGTATCTGCTAGACTAGATCACAAATGTGATCTAGTTCCAACATTTCAAAATCTTAAGATTCAATTGTTACAAATCTTTGATCATTAATTTAGTTCATATTTTAGCTCTTAATTCTTTATCACATTTCAACCATCAAAATCAACGTCAATCTACTTTTCAAATAAACTCTCCAATCTCTCTTATTTTTATTTATATATCATATTTTAAATCTCAACTCATCAATTTATATCATTCTATTAAACTATATATCTCAAATCTCAACTCATCAATTTATATCATCTTATTAAACCTAAAATACAAAAGATGCATGCTTTTCCTACTCTTTCAAAATACACAATAGGTTCTTGAAAGAGATCATACATTTTAAAAAAGTTATTTAAATCATTAATAGCCACTAAAAAATAGTGAGAACAAAACAAATGACATTAACTAAGCTCTCAAATGTATTATTAATCTAAGAGGTGAGAGAAAAAAGAGGTAACTTTGATTCCAATCGTATAAGATGACAAAGGCTAGAATCATGGCTTCAAACTTACTAGTTAGACCCATGCACTTTTCTAATCTACACGTTAGAATATGTTAGACTTCTATACTAAGTACAAGTACAACTATTTTTTATATTTTTATAATATTTAATCGGTTAATTTTTTTTAATATATTTAATCATTATGATATTGCTATCAGGATTCAACCGTGTAGTTTCGAGTCAAACTCATTGACCCATGTTTCATGAGTAGTGGTTCAACAAGAACCCATCTCTCATGATATCGAATGGTCCACTTAGCACTCATTGCATCTAGGTGATGCTCACAGAGGTGAAGCACTGGTCCGTCCCGGGAGGTCACCCATCCCAGTACTGCTCCAGCTCAAGCGCGCTTAACCAGGGAGTTTTCTCCAAGGTTAAGCCCGCTTGAGTTGTTACACATGATATGAATATACATATAAATATTTGAAAGGAGTTGTGTTGATAGATATCATTTAAAATCATCTTAGTAAATATTTCATTTTATTTTAGATGGTGAAGTTTATATATTAATGTTATTTTTCTTTAATTTTGTATTTATTATATAGGTATATATCAACATGAGGATAACACATCTCTGGTTGTAACACATGATATGAATATACATATAAATATTTGAAAGGAGTTGTGTTGATAGATATCATTTAGGAGTTTACTAGATTAAGTCTATTGTTCTCATTTGATCAAACATTTATAATGAAACAATGATTAAAGATAACAAGCAATCATGTAATATTCCTAAATATGTATAATGTTAGCACTATGCTCTTATGATGATGTAATGCCTAACATAACTCTCTAAAGATTTATTGATGTCTAAAAATGAATTAGAACTTAGTTTTAAATGCAACACTCTACTATACAAAGTAACAAATTAATTTGTGTTCAAGTCAGCTCATAACAATTAGTTACAAAAAAAGGGATATGGGCTCAAATTAAAATTTGAATTTTGAAAGTTCATTGATCATTTTTGCATCGATAATATTGACTTAAACCAATTCCACATTTATATATTTTAACTATAAAAATAGATGAATAAAGTGAAAGCTAAAACCCATCCTTTAAAAATGAGTTCAAGTAAAATTAAATTAGCTTCAAATTATTTATCAACTTTTATATAATAACTTACCATACATTAATCATTGTGTAAAAAACAATCTAGTGAAAAATTCAATGTTCCATGGATGCTTTCCTCAACTTCCTCCATTTCTGATGGAATTTTTATGTTTGTATTGTTGCTGCTACAGTTGATGTTTATGATGTTGCTGCTGATGCAGCTGATGATTATATTGTTGCATTGCAGCTGATGTTTACACTATTGCTGTTGCAACTGGGATTTCCTTATAATGACATTGCTGAATATATCAGGCTTTATTCAGCTATTGCTGTTTTGTTTTTGTTTTTCTGATGTAATCTATTTTTTCCTTCTTAATCAAATACAATATATATAATTTTCATCATTACAAACAATAAATTATTAAATTTAAATAACAAAAATACCATGTTAAATTCTTTGAAGTCCCCACTTTTTGGACCAACTTTGATGAATCATAAAAGAGTTACAAATCTGCTAATATATAAAGGACAATACACAAGTAACGCAGTATTAGTACCTTCTGATGGAAGCTTCATAAATGATAAGGCAGCCTCATACCTTAAAGCTTTATGGGTAGACATGGTACTACCTTCTGAATTGTAATCCAAGTAGAATCTATGTTTTTGGCTTAAAAATACCAAATAAACTTTTCAAACTCATGTCAACCTGCTGCACCATACCAAAATAATGTAAACTGCACCACCCATGTAACCGGCTGTACCAGTAACAACCTCTAGAAAGTAGAAACCAAAACTCTTCAACATAGACCACAAGTCTATACCTACCTATGTCTCTGTCACTCACGTTTAAGAGCAATAGGTGGTCAGTTTTGCTCTGAAGAATCATTTAATACCATACCCTTTCAGGACCATCATTATAATTATAAATATGAGGGCTCTACTTGCAGACTGTCACTCATCTTACTAAATCCATCCACCCTGTCACGAAAGAGATCTTTCATGAAAAAACATATTAATTTATTACCATTAAGCTGTTTACAGTACTAGTAGCTTGTATAACAATGAAGGCAAACCTGCTCCACAAGGACATTATGATGTAAGGGGCATTCATCAGTCATGGTGTACAATAATTCATATAGGTATTCCAGGGCTTTATGGCAAAAATGTAATGGTCTGTATGACACAAGTACGAAATATTTGGTGCAAGGCAACAATCCACATTTTGGAATAAAAATATAGTTTTTTTTTCAGTCTTTTGAAATGTTTAGTGTTCTCTAATTTCTTATATTTGTAAATGTTGCTGCTGCTGCTTCTCCAGCTACGTCTAATTTTCAAACTAGTTTAAATAGCTATCTATTTCTCTATCACTATTTAATGTTCAAATGTTAATAATTAAATATTTAGTAGTTCAGACAATTGGACAAGCATGTGCTACCTATAATAAGAATAGAGAAGCAGCAAAATTATGTCTGATTTGATGATCACTGTCAGTTGGCAAGTTGCATTATTAGTAAGAAGATTTTTGTTATCTCTTTTCGTGTTATGTCATTCTGATGTTAGATCATAAAATGTGATCCCAAATGTTGATGGAGAAAAAATATAAGTAATCAAATTCAAAAAATAATCAAACTAATTTTTTTATGAATTTATTATAATTAAACCATGAAACTTTTTACAGATTAAACTATATCATATATATATGCTCATGGGAGGATTATGATAGCATATCTCTTTTAATCAAAGGGTATACAGACATGAGCAAATAGACTGTCATAAGGAATAGTAATTTATGACTCAAAAGAAGGTTGGTATGATGATTGAGTGAAGGTGATCAAAAATGGAAATGGGGTGGTAGATTTCTTTGAAGGCCATTTAAGGAAGTAATAAAGAAGTACCTAAGAAGTTTGGTGAATAATAGATTGTTTGAAATTTCAATTCAATTGTTTGTCACTAGGAAAGGTTGGTATGGTATAAAAAAAATATATTTTTTTTAATTTTTATTTTTTGTAATTTTGATTGAAAAATGAGATTTTTGAAAGTGTAATTGTTTATGATTAAAAAAAAAGGGATAAGATTGAATCAAAATTATTAAAACTAAGTAAAAGAAGAGGTACATTTTATATTTTTAGAAGAATCATAATAAATAAGTCATAACAGAATTATGATCTAAAACATTGAATTGCATTATTATTTTTTCAATTACTTGTAATTTGAAGAAATAATTAATATTATAATTTTGAAAAATTGATTGAAATTTGTAGACAAAAATCAATTAATTTGGAAAATCATTAACTATTTAAAAATTGAATATAAAAAAATAATTAAAAAAATCTACATAACTTTAGTGAGAAGAAAATCATATCAATTAAAACCCTATCTAATATTACCTAAAGCTAACAATATTACCTCTAAAATACAAATGAAAATAATCTATTAAAAATATAAAATATAAACCTATATATAAATTTTGTCTATATTATATTATAAAATATGATATATAAATAATAAAAACATAAAAATAATTAAATATAAAATTATATTAAAATATTTAATAAAATAAATTTATAGTAAAACAAATAAAAATATTTTACTTTATTTTAAAAATTATATATTAATATATAAATATTTTATTCAATAAATCCAACCTACGAAAACAACTTTTCACATAAGGTTTAAAATTGATGATTTTTATAACCCCTAGGTTAATAAATTTAAATTGAGGCAAGGTGAAAGTAAATTCAATAAATTTATTTTTATTTTTAGTAATTATCTAAAATTTATTAAATAATTAAATTTTAATAAATTTATATTTAATTATTAAAAATAAAAAGGATTTATTGATTTTTTATTTAAATGTTTAGTTTTAAATAAAAAAATTGTTCTATATTTCAAGATCAATTGTTGATACAATTTTTTTTTTAATAAGTATGAATGATTTATTTAATATTCATTATATTTAAGTGATGTTTATAGGAGTGAACCATCAAGTCTTGTTGGGAGGTTACTATCCTAGTACTACTTTGATAAGTACACTTAACCGTGGATTTACCCCAAGATCAAACCCACCTAACTCACTATTTCATTTGTAAAACCTTCAACAAATGTTGTGCCTTATGAACCATTCACTATGAAAACCGCTCAACTCATCCATTGAATTTGAGGGAAAGAAATATGCTCCACAACTTATCTAACCTTTTCAAAATAAAATAGGGTAAAACAATATACTCAAATACAAACAAGCATTAAATTTATTCAATATTATTTAAAATTTATTAAATAATTAAACTTTAATAAATTTAAGTTTAATTATTGAAAAGAACAAATTATTTATTAATTTTCTTTGGTGTTGTATTTAGTAAGATTTAATTGTTTAGTTTTTAAATACTTTGTTGTCCTATATTTCATGAGGTGTCATTGGCACACATTTGTTTCTAATGAGTATGAATGTTTCACTTAACATTCATTATATTTAGGTGATGCTCACAAGGGTGATGCATTGAGACTTCTCCAAAGATTACTATACCAGTAGTACTTTGATAAGTACACTTAACCATGGAGTTTCACCAAATTCAAACCCACCTAGCTTGCTATCCTATTTGTAAAACCTACAGCAAGTGTCATGCTTGATGGACCATTCATGATGGAGCCCCTTCAACTCATCCAGTGACCTTGATGGAAAGCAATATGCTCAACAATTTTTTTCTTTTTTGAAATAAATTAAGATAAAGCAATATACTCAACAATAAACAAACTTATTAAAGTTTAGTTATTAACAAGCTAAGATTAATTATGGTATTGACTAGACATTTGTGGAAATTAAATAAGCAAATGATAGCATTTAGCTTGAAGCTTGATGAAGATATATTGTGACATGCATTACTAATTGATTCATTAATGTAAAACTGTTTTAGAAATAATTAGATGAACGTCTCTATATTAAAAATGCTCTATCTAACTGAATGCTTGAAGTGGGTGGAAGGGCGGGCGTCTCTCCACATCAGAGGGTGGAGAGACTGTGACTATCGACAAGGGATGACGTCTTGCGACCAACCCGGACTACCTAGCTGAGTCAACAACCTGTTGAGCAGATGGAAATTGGGAAGATTGGTGGGTCAGCTTCCCCGTAGCCACATGAAGGAAGAAACCATAGTTTAGCGTTCCCTAGGTTGGCGGCACTGGCAATCATGTCATATCGCCTGAAGAACTGGGCACATTATGGTTGTAACCCCAATTGGCATCGGACGGTGGACAGTCAATTCGGTCGGGCACAATGGTTAATGTACAACATAATAAACTCATGTCAACTGACTCTTTAATACAGGCGAGCCGAGATTCTTTTCATTCCTCATTGTCTAAATTTGTCTTCGGCTTACAAACTAGCTATGGCAGAACATTCTAAATTTGTGGTGGAGATCTCGGTGGAAGAAGTGGTTAGTGTTGGACTCAACACTCCAATTCAGTTGGACTACAAGCAGCGACAAACGACCTTCAAGCACATAACCGATCAGCGGTTGAAGCAGATTCTGCTAAGGATTGATCTTCATGTGGTGGTGGTAGTAAAAATGGTGTTGGGGAAAGATTTCATGCAGAATCGAGAGTCCTTTAGGGTTAACACCCACATTGTCTCTCGTTTTCTTGCATCTCTCCTAGATTTGAGAACGTCAAAGGCGGAGGCAAAAGTCATCATTTGCAAATTGTTTAAGAATGAGATTTTGGATGGTTTGGACGAGGTGCTCAAATCGGCATTGTTGGGACGAGGCAGGCCGCGGGCTCGTGATTTGCCTCTGGTGAAGCAAGCGGGCGAAGTTATTCATATCTACCCGTTTCTACTAGAGATTAAGGGCTTGGTGTTGTTTCGTCACCGCCAGATTGCGACCTATGGGGTCAGTTTCTTGAAGAATTTTTTTGGGCTGGTGGCGGTGGAAGGTTTGGACTGGATGGTGGAAATTGATCAATTCGCAAAACTGAATGGCTTTTACCTTGGTTTTGTGGGTCGGGTATGGTGGCACGCGTGGTAGTCTATTGAGCGGGTTGATAAGTATATGTCTGTAATTGTTTTGTTGATTCTACTGTAAATTTTTTGATAGCTAATACAATACTTCTCTTACGAATCAAAAGAAAAAGAAGCTCTATCTAACAATTTGATTTGCCTCTATGATTGTAGAACTAACCTCTACACCAATGGATTTGGATAGTATGTGTATATTTGTATCTAGAATGTACATTTGAACTTCGCTAGTTTGGTGTCTAGAAACTACTTGCCTTAGCATCTACACCTATGCTTGCTAAGGGGTGTTATTGATAGAAACTATTTTGGAGTTTGTTAGGCTAGGATTATTCTCTTTTGATCAAACACATGTTGTCAATTCAATGAAAGAATGTATAAATGGCTAGGATACTTATGTACTTTGATGTAATATTGATGTTTTGATTATACTCTTTATGTGATGATACAAGTTAAAAAAAAAAGAGCTCTCAATAATGGATAATGAATCCATCTGTGATGGATCATGTAGTGTGATTCAAAATGTTTATAATAAAAAAGCCACACATTCTAATCTATAAGCTTTGATTCCTTAATATGGACTATGGAAACATCATATATGTGATAGACAATGCATTAAGTTTTGTTCTTAATAGAATATTGGAGCACACAAGTTAACAACATTTGCACTCAATTGACACATAAGAATTTGTTGGATGGAACCAACAATGACTTGAAATTGAATTTAAATTTTAAAAATTTCAAGTCATTTATACACCCATAAATAATTTGAGTTTTTAAGTCATTTATACACCCATAAATAATTTCAAGTCATTTATACACCCATTAACTAATGACTACCATCATTTTCAGTATTAAGATAATTTGAGTTTTTATCTTTGAAAAGAATGCTGAAATACCTCTCTGAATTATTGATAGTTTAGAAAAATATTTTTTCCATTTAAAAATAATATATTTATTTAATATTTTATTATTTTTTATATAAAATAATAGTGAATTGAAAGTAAACAATACTTGCTGAATTTAAATCTTAATATTTTAACAGTATAATATATTCAATCAATTAACAATATATGTTATGAATGAGAATTCTTATTATTTCAGATTTTAAATCGTATTTGTTTTTATTAAATGTTGTATTGATTAGTATTTCTTAGTTAATTAGTACTATTTGTTTCTATAACTCCATTTGTATAAATGTTGTTGTGATGTAAAATAATCCCACATAATTGAATTCAAAAATGACATGCATCAATTATTATGGATTGTGGAATGCCTCTAATTATTTGTTCCTCTAAACAAATTATGTGTTTTCTTTTTATTCAAAATAAATACTTATCTTTTATATTTATGTATATTTTTAACTAAAATTATTTTAAAAATAAATTATTTGCTATTTGACTGATTAATATCTTTCATCTCTTATTCCAGCATAAATGAGGATAAATTATAATTATTATAATGTATAAAGTGCATGCTATTATGAACTCTCTATCTCTACATTGAATGCAATTACTATGACCTAGAAAATTATTAATTAATTAAATTCATTTTTCCATTGAATGCAATTTTAAAAGTTCCATTATTACTTGAAATTGTATGAATATACTAATCAATGTATGAACATATAAATATTCAGGAGTTGCTCTACAAAATTAAATGTCATGAAAGCAAAATACAATAGTACGTTTAAAGTAGTTTTCTGAGATATAGGTGCACCAAAGCTAAAATATAATTAATTAAATGAATTAGATTTCCACAGTTGATATTATTTTCTTCAATAGTTTCAATTCAAATCATATCTAGTAAATTTCGACTAACACACAGTCTATATACTACAATTTCAATGTAAAAATTACAATTCATTTAAAACATTCTGGAAAATCAATATTATTTTGAAAAAATTATCAGTTCTTTCATTTACCATAATTTAAACATTAACTCTGATTCTAACAGAATAATAAACCTTATCTCAACAACAATTCAAAACTTCAATCCAAGCAATACAATGTTTTGAGCAAGTGTGACAACCGTACCAGCGCCACATCAACCTCCCATGTCCTCCTTAAGATGTGCAAAGCATTTTCAGTAGTTGAGTACGTTGTTGAACATGTCCTCTGTCTGTATTTGCCATACACCATTCATTAATAGTTTGAAAGTCATACTGTCAAGTACATTATTATTGTTAGAACATTCAATGCTCTAGTCAACCCATACAACCTACAATAGTAGCTTTATGCCCACATTGTCAATGCTCTCCATAACCTGTAACTCATAAATGATCACTTCAAAAAATATTTGGGGAGGATTAAAAAACAGGAGAATGACTTCAATGCCAGTAACATGTTAGCTAAATTAAAACTAAGTAATTTAATTTCATTATTCAAATAGATATGTCTACAATGTGCTGTACAATGACAAGCTGGTAGAATCCCAAAAATTTAATGGCATAAATAAGATATTTTGTTTTTAAATGTGCTTCTAATTTATTATTAGAAAGATAATGGTGTTCGGTAAATGTGAAATGGTAAAATATATAGAATGAATTCACAAACAATCTTAATATTACATAGACTGTGAAAAATTCATACCAACTAACATATTCTTATTATTAGTAATTTATTATTAGAAAGATAATGATGATGGATCATTGAATGTGTTTCAAAACGTAGAATGATAAAATATACAGAATGAATCCACAAACAATCTTAATATTATATTACATAGAATGTGAAAAACTCATACCAACTAACATATACTTTTATCATCTTATATCTAAGAGATAGATAACTAAATCAGTTATAATAAAAAATGATGAAATATTTTGTTGAAAGTGAAAAATTGCACTTATCGCAATATGAAAAAGTATTTATTAATTTAGTTAGAATTTTGGAGTGTTGCAAATAAAATTGTGTAAAGTGGTGCAAATGCTGTACAGTGCTTATCCATGTGATATTTGTTTTTTCCACCAGTCTTGATGTTAACTAGTTCTCTATCCATTCATGTGAGACCAATAATGAGTGATTTTGGATGGGACAAATATGGGCCATTGCTTACCGTGGTTTATGCGGAAGATGAAGGAAAAGGTAGACAAGGTTCTGCAAATTTTTTTCAGTACAGCAGCCACAGGTTGAATAAAAGTTTGCAGAGATATCATATTCAATAATGCACGTATTCCATGTGAGTGACAGTACTGTGTTTCAGTGAGGTTCTCAACTTTCCTTGTCTCTTTTTACTCATAAATTGGGAATTGGAATTTTTATGTTTGGTTACCAAGAATTTCGTTGAGATGACCTGTAATCATGACAAAGAAAAAATTCTCCACCAAGATAAAAGCTAATAAGTCTATATGAAGCAACACCCATAAAAAGTACGGAAACTTTCAGGTCTATAATAAACATTTTTTAAATAAATTGATTATAAAAATTTAGAAATAATGGGATTTTTTGTTATATTGAACAAAGCAAATAAAAATTTATAAGAATTGAGTTACTAAAAGTAGTTGGAATACATAGTCAGTCAAAAAATTTGTCATACTATACAAATAAAAGGCTGTACAACAACATATATACACACCTACAAGAGTTGTATAAATTTTTTATAAGAGTTGTACAACATATCAGTCATAAAATACAAATTACAAGAGTTGTACAACAACATATAGACACAATTACAAGAGCTGTATAACTTTTTTACAATGATCAAGTTTATTGCCCAGTTGAAACTTCACAATCTGATCTTTAATCGACTCTAATTGTTGTTTGACCTTCTCATTCTTTTTACATAATACTTGAATTTGTGAAAACATATGTCAAAGTAAAGCCTTAGAGTGCTAGTTACATAATAGTTATTAGAAAACATTGCATCACATCTATTTTTCCATATATTTTTTAAAACTACATGCCAAATAGAATCAACAATCACATCCTTTTGCATACCAAAGCCAAAAATAGCTTCTTTCAAGTTCAATTGATTAAAAATCACTGAAAAATCTCTAAAAACTACAAACCATTGCCTTTAACATGTAAACAATCCTAAAAAAATGTGTTTCAAACTTTCAACACCATGACAAAAAGGATAGTTAGCTAGTTGGACCATAATACACTTCAATCTATCCGCTACAAGTAGCTTGCAGTGTAGTATTTTCCAATCCAACACTTGAAAATCAAAATCAGCTTTGGAGTGCCATATTTGAGCACTTAATTTAGACCAAAATTTGGAACTAAATTTGCATTTCCACTTGTAATTCAAATAAGGGGAAAGATTCCAATTGGGAAGCAACTATAAATATATATTATTTAAAGAAAAATGGTTGAAATGACTGCAAGATAGCCATTTCCTATCTCTTAAGAAATAGCAATCCCTTGAAGTGCATAATTTCATAGTCAGATTAACCAAAACAAGGGATTTAATAAAAATTAGGAACTGTTTATATTTATTACTCAACCTATGTTGCTCTTTTATTATGTTCTAAGAGGCCTAATCAAATATATGAAAATCTCAAATATCTTTAAATTGTCTAACTCCCTTCTTAAACAAGTAGTGAGTTTGTCTTGGAAAACTCATTTCCAATGGTTGATCATGATAAGTAATTAGTTTGTTCCACCAAATTGACGTTGAAGCAAAATTGAACCTTGTCTGCAAGGAAGAGTCATTCCATTTTAAAAATTTACTAACTCTTTGCCATGATTTCCAAATAGACTAAAAAGGGAAAAAAGCTTTGATTTTAAAAAAAGGAGACAAAAACATTTTATCCAACCAATGAACATCTTGCCATTATTTTTTTATAGAAGCTTCCATTATTCGTTGACGGACTAAAATTTTCCATGGTTCATCTCCACTAGCAGCTCTAATAATCCATTTTGCGGCAACACAAGTCCCTTAGGTTTGGGGGTCAATAAGCCCCAGACCTCCTTTATGTTTTGGTTGAGTGCAATGAAACCATGAAGAAATAAACCCACTATTACTACTCCTCTTGTTGGATGCCATCCAAACAAGGTTATGAATAAAAATAATGGGATTAATTTAAAACAAACAAGATGGCATTTAACAAAGGTTTTGAGTATTTTCGGGTGTGAGAACCCTAATGATGAAGTTGAGAACTCTATTGCTAATATGGTATCCTAATAATGGTAAGAACATATTGGTAATATGCATTTAGTAGCCCAAATTATTGGCTTAAACTATTGGTAAGGCTTACTAAGTTGTCTAACTGCTAATTTCTTTATTCATGTATTCTATCAATTAAAAAAAAAAGTTTACTAACCTGAATTTATTCAAGTCTTGTTGATGTTAATTGTCTTTCAAAGAATCTCGAAGATAAGTTTGTGCATGGAGGGTCTTTGATTATTGGATAAGGAACAAATAAAGATGTAAATGAAACTCTTCTTGAAGGTTTCATAATTATCATTAAATTAGATCTTTAAAAGGCAATAAATAGATTCTCAAGTTATAATGTTAGGCCTTCTAAATAGGGTAAGCATGTCTAAGAGATTTGTTTCATATGTATGGACATATTAATGCCAACCAACATATAATCAACACTTTAGTCAAATATTGTTGTGATTTTTAAAGATAAAAGTATACTTACTTTCATCTATATAGAATATTTTTAAAGTTTGTTGGATGTGATTTGAATCTATGACCTACATTTTATTAGTTATTGCATCAACCAATTTTGTTGCATGGGCAATAGTGCTTCCAATGTAGTGATTCACATTTATGAGACTTATTGTTCCATAATAAGTGGACCTTGCTAGTGTTGATTCATAATGGATGGGCGTCTAGTATAGATCATTCACTTTAATTACATATGTGATGGTACATTAGAGGCAGGTTAGATGACACATCTCATATGGAGCTTAGCTTTCACCTCTAAACAATGTTATCCCCAACTAAAGACTCAACAATGGCTTGAACTTTGAGGTATATCTTCTTTATGGGCAACTGAAGGCCTTTTATGTTCATTGCTATTGTGAAGCAAATAAAATGTGAAGACCACCTTGTAAATGTGGAAATAAATCTTCTACCTTTCTCAACCTTGTATATTGATGTTTCATGGAAGGAACTTCTGGAAGAGCTTAAATTACTGACATGTTGTGGTCAACATGTTATCACTTTATGGTGGGGGTGGTCAACGTGCTAGCTATTTACAATGAAAACTTCCACTCATCATAAGGAATGATTCTTGAGACCTTAATGGATCACCAACATGGTTGCTTGATGTCTTGCCATTTTAGTGTTGGTAGTTGATTATTATCAAAGCACATGGGGATTTATGATTGGTCAGAATGAGAAATCATGCCAAGCCTCTAAGAGAAAAGTTTCGTCTTCCTTATATATTATGAATATCATGTTGTTTAAGTCTAGTTTATTGGCTTTGACTTTGGTAGTATAAATTGTAAGTGCACAGGTAGAGGAAGTGAAACTCCCCAAGTGTAAAAAAGTAGAGGGATTCTAGGTATGTGAGCGCCAAGTTAGATAGATGGCTCAAAAAAACTTTTATCATTCTTGATACAAGAGTATTTTAGTGGTTGTGCAATCTTGAATCGGTTAAAAATGTTAGTTTTATTTCTATTTTTTTCTTTTGTGTGTATTATTTTTCTTATCACACAACTATTATAATTCTTGGAGATGGGGTATTTTGAAGAATTCTTGTAGTACCTTGAAACAATACTCTAGGATTATTATTGATTTTGATGAATTTAATATTTAGTTATCTTGAGATAGTTTTTCATATGATGTTAGAATTGTTCTATTTTTATTTACAAAATTAGTTATCCATTTACTACGTTGGTAAATGTTTAATTACTTGATTAATACTTGATTAATGTTACAAAAGATGATTTACATCCTTGATTATTATTTCTATAGATGTTTTAATTGAATTATTGTTTTTTGTTAGTCTATTTCATGATTACATGTTTTTATTTAATATGTAAATTATTGATTATATATTGACATTTAAATTTACATGGAGTAGACTAATGTATTTCAACATCAAGCCTTGTTTTGCAAGGTCACATGTTTGATGGAGATGGAGTATCATGAAAGAGAATGATGTCACTAAAGTATAGTGTCATAGTAGAGAGATTTTGAACAAGTGTGTTTGTTAGGTTTCTTTAGTCGAAACCTTGGTAAATTTTGGTACATTTAATGTGTCAATATTGAGTCAATAATTTTAACAGTTAAATTTTGTGTTTTATAGTCTTCTTGTTTATTGGTTTTCCTTGAAACCCTAATTTTATCTCATTTACATTATTTTGCCTTGTCAATACTTTGTTTAGTCATGTTGCATGATTGATGTTTTAGTTGATTATTTGTAATGTCATTAAATTGAATTTTGAATGGGTTTCACAACTTGGATTCTTGGGGGAAATTAGTCCTAACTTAGTGTGTTTGTGTTAACCAAAGTGTCCTTGGTGGATTGAAACATTGTAAAAATAAGTGAACTTATTAAGATTGCATTCACATGGCACATGGTAGAGGAAGGAATTTCTAAAATTATTATATTTTATTTTTATTGTGAACTCCATTGTAAGTTAGAATTACTCTCTCTACCAATATTAAACACTCCAAACATGATGGATATTGATAAGCACTTATTGAAAGTTCTTTGTAGAAGTTATAGTGATTATTTTGTTAAATTGTAAAGCCTAGATTTATGTGCATTTTTTTGGAAGTGTTGAGAATTAAATATATCTCAACCTTTGCAAGTACCCAACTTAATTTATTTTTTATTCAACATTTTTTATAATTATTTGATATATATTATATTGTATTTTACTTAATATTTGTGATCCATCTCAAATGGGACATTAGAATTTGTGTAGGGTATTTGATGTCATGTGTTGGTACTTTGTTGCATCAATTGATGCTATCATAAGGTGGATATATTTAGCAAAATTTGGTGTTTCCCTCTTGTGTGGGATCATATAACAAGTTATTATAGTATCATATGACATGTAAGAGCTAAGAATAGGGAGAGTTACTCTGAAGTATTGACCAACTATGATAGGTTTTATTATTTTTATATGGCTTTTACTTTGGAATCTTGACCAACTATGATAGGCTTTATTATTTGTATATTGTGCCTATTTTGAGATGATTTGACATGGCAAGTTGGGTGCCCATGTTGAGTGGGTCAAATTGGAGGTTACATGTGATTTATTGATTTACTATTTTTAATAAGTTGCAAGGAATCTTCAAGGGTGGCATTGGAAATGGTGCCCAAGCTGGGTGCCATATTTTGGGGGCTTTTTAACATGGTTTTAAAAGTCTATGATTTCCAACTTGCTCATTTAAATATAAATTGGTACTTGAGGAAGTTATTTCATATGAGAATTTGTAGGTACACAGATGTTGTTGGAATGATGCCAAAATTATTCCAAGTTTATTATTGGTAAAATACTCCTGCAAATACTTTCATTGCAATTATATTGTAATCCTTTAGATCTAATAATACATTGTGTAGGTTTTGGAATGTGAGGTTTTTCTTTGAAAGAATTTTCCCCACATAAATTATTGTATTATGGTATTATTGTTCATATATTTATGAATGTATATTCTACTTTCTTTAGTAAGTTTGGATCATTTTTAAGTTTTATGTCAACCAATCCCTTCAATATTAGCATATAAATCTATTTCCACACACCTTGATTTCTTACAAGTGGTAGACTTGCTCACCTCTAGTTCTAGTGGTTGGGTAGAGAGATTTTTGAGCTAATCATTATATTTGAGTGCAAACTTGTGTAGAAAGAGAAGTTTATAATCTTTAGTGCAAGAAATAAACATGACAACCATAGCAGGGAGGATTGAGGTGGATTTTTTTTTTACAACAAACTATGACATGTGAAAACTAAAAGTATATATATTGATTCACCATGATCTATGGGATGTTGTTGATGCAAACGTTTAGAGGCCTATGGATGCTACTCAAGCATCACAATATTATATAATGGATTTAAAGTAAAAGGTATAATCAAATCGTGCCTTGTAGATTTTGTTCTTATAAATGCCCATGAAGAACCTATTACAAAATCTTTATAATAAAAATTGGGAGAGATCTATCAATCTAAATATTTGGTGAACAAAATATTCTTGAGGAAGAATCTCTATTTCTTTTGAATGGAAGGTGGGCAGATTTTAGACCACATGGAAACATTTAACATGTTGGTGGCTCAATTAAACTCTATAGGTGTAATGATGGATGAGGAGAAAATGTGTCAAAATTTGTTGTGTTTATTGCCAAACTCATGGGATAACCTAGTCATGACCATTGGGAGCACTACTATCATTCTGAAGGTAGAGGATGTTATTGGTTATTTTATTTCTAAAGAGGTGAGGAGGAAGGTCTTTCTGAGTGCCAAGGTGTCTTTGAGTTTTAGATTTGAGCATCTTAAATTTGAACACCATGTCTATTTTAAATCTAATAGTGATCATTTCCTTGTTATTATTTTAAACGATGATATGTTATTTATTAGCAAAGGAAAAGTTTTAGTTTTAGAATTAAATATCAACTCTCAACAAATTTTGATGTGAAAGAACTTGATACAAGCTAAACATGTTCTTGAGATGTAAATCATATGAGAGAGAGAGAGAGAGAAAAAATCTATGGTTTGGCCAAAGCATGCCAACTCGATTTTACAGAGTAACATGAATGATTTTAGACCATTGTGTGTTCTTGTTATAGTGGGAATGAAGTTTTATTACAATTTTTTATAAATATCCTTCAAAGATGTTTTGTAATCCTTATATGAGCTATAAAATTATGGATTAGCACCATAACACAACCCAAATCTCAAATGGATGGAACCCTCAAATAGATAAAAAAAGAAGGTAAAATAATAATGCAAAATGAAACTAAAACATGCACCAAAATTCCATGATCTTTGAGATGTGCTCCAAATGATGATATGTGATTTCTCCAAGTAGTAGAATACTACACAAATGGACAATGTATATAATAGTAGGATAGAAAATTATTGATTAAAAAAATGTCAACATGATCATAGTGTGTAAATAATTGATCGAATGGGAAGAGAAGCCTCTTAAATAGACTTCTCTAATAGAAAATGGAGGGTCAAGATGAAAGATTGAATAGAAGGTTAGGATTTGAGATACATGGACTGCTCAATACATCACATTGTGACAAGTGTCATAAAAGGAGAAAGATATTCTTGATCAATGGACAAGATTTGATCAATTTAGGAGATTAAATGAGAAGAAGGAAAGTGGCATGTGAGGAGGAAGATCGAGAAAACTCAGACATGTGTGAACATTCCATCTTGGAAGCATTTTTTACCTCCAACTCACCCCTCAAATGCTCACACATATATGAGCATATCTTCCACACATGTCACCTAGAAGTGGGATGAGTCAAACATGCTCACACATGTGGGATCATGGAGTGGGTTTATATGGAGAGATAGCATGCTCACACATGTGGGAACATAGGGGAGTGAGGATACATGTTTGAAGTTGTATGCCTTATATTTTAATCCATGTAGATGGATTAAATGGCTAGGATTAAGGGACAAGGATTGAGGATGTTGTGCATTATTAAATTAGAATAAATACTAAGAGGGATTAATTAGTCACAATTAATTGATTAATCATGGATTAATTAATTGAATAAATTGGAAAAATTATTAGCTAAGTTTATTTAATTAAGTTGGCTCAATTAATTAACCTTAGGAGAGGAATAAGAGTAGGAATTATTAATTGGAAAGGATAATTAATTTACAATTTTAATTAATTAATTATAAGAAGGTGGAATAATGGTTAATTATTGAAAGGTGGAAAATTGGCTTTCCTTTCTCCACCCTTGATTTGATTTAGGGCCTAGAAAGGGGCAACTTTCACTAACTTTCACTCAAGAACAAACCCTTGAGATCTCTTTGCAAAGGAGAAAGAAATCTTGCAAGCGGGTTGTTCTAGGGACTGAAAATGATCTAATGAGGGGTTCACCACCAAGTTAAAACTTGGAAAAGACAATGAAATGCAAAACCCTAATTGAGTGCAAACTAACACTAAATTACCTAAAATGATGAATGAAATGTAACAAAAAACTGTAAAAACAAAAAGTGTGCACCTGGGAAACTGAAGATGGTTGAATGGAGGTTTGAATCATTGGAAAATATGTTGTCAAGGCTGACTAGGACTCATTCGCCAAGCTGGGTGAATCACTCTAGTTTCTAGGAAAATGTGCAAGAACAAAAATTTGTCAAAAGAGTATCCAGATTTGCAAAATCCTAAAAATGTACTAGAACTGGACTCAATCGCCAGAAGTGGCAAATCAGTCCAGTTGGCATTTTCTACAACTTCTAAAGTTGATTTTGCTCTCCCTTGTCTAGTATGTTCTTGACTAATTTTCGGATCCGAATCTCCGATTTGTAACCTGTAGGTCTTCTCCAATGTTCTCCAAGGCTTAATGACAATTTTGATCACTTGACAACTTTTCTCCAATCTTGCTCCTTATGAAATATGCAACCTAAACCTACAAATCACACACAAAGGAGAGGGGAAAATATTGTGGGGTTAGCGAATAGAGGTTTTCCTTGGTCAAACCCCTTGTTGGTAATTAAACTTTGAAATGAAAGCAAATATGAATGGAGAATGATGAATGAACAAAAGACAATGTTGCAACTCACCAAACCCTAGCAATAAGGTGCTACAAATATGCTTGAAATGGCTGCAATGGATGTGGTTCTTGAATCTTGCTTGATTGATTTTGATCTTTCTTGAAACACTTACTTGAATCATAAACCCTACATCACAATTTCTAGCACAATAGCAAACATGATGGATAGAATCTTTGACCTAATGATTAGCACTTGAATACAAATTTTATTGAAATATTAATGTCAAGGTCATTGTCAATTATGAATTGTTAACAAATTTGCAAGTAAGGATACCATGAGTTAGAGAAAATTGTGCTTCCATTAGATGAATAGTAGAGCATGCTACAAAAGCTCATAGAATGGTTTGATAATATGAGTTTTAACTCAACTTTGTGCAAAGTTATTTTTGAGAAGTATTTTGTATTACTTATATGTATTACTTCATTTTAAAATTAATATAAAACTCAAATCCATTTGTGTTCAAATTATCTATATTATTTAATTATTCAATTTAGGAAAACTCTAATTTCTAGATACACATTAAATATTTGCTAATGTTGTATATGTTATTGTTGTTAGTAATAATTTAGTTGAATCATTGAGTGTGTGTAAAACTTATCAGTATCACACGATGACAATATGAAATTATTAAATAATATGTTAATTAATAAATAGAAATTGAAAAATATGTTTAATAAATCAAATTTGAAAATAAGGTTTAAATTTTAGATTCTAAAATGGAACATTGGAAATAGTAGTATATTAATTTATTCAATATGATTCATGAAATATAGTATAAATACCTAGTAGTTGTTAAATCTTTTCTATTTTCCAAATCATCTCCTCACTTTGAACTTGAGATTGAGAGTCGTCATGATTTTGGTCTCCAAGTTTGCATACATCCACTTAATTGTATCTCATCACTACCAATACAAGTGTTATTCATTGATTCAATATCATTTGTGCCAATATGGTTTGAAGTGTTGCACAATCCCTTTATTTCACATATGGACCTCCAAATTGTGAGTGCCCTTTCAAAAGGAAAGTTTCAAATATCACACCTAGTTGTATACATCCTCAAGCAATTTTCCAAATTCTTGTCTAGCTTATTTTTATCTTTGATTTCAATAAATCTAATGCACTGAATTGTCTCTCATCCTCCACCAACCCCAATATCATGGTTTGACATAAATTAGCAAGTTTGAAATATTCTGACATTGAATCACACAATTTTTCACTCTAACTTAAGGTTATCCAAAGCTTGATTATTGATCCATCTTGAAAGGGACTCTCCATGAGTTAAATTGTTCCATCATTATTATTGCAAAATGAGTTGATTGCTTTGTAAACATAGATTTATTTATAATTCTTTATTTATGTTTTCTATTGAATTTTGAAGTTTTAGAAAAATGATTGGCCAAATTCTTTAGCTTGTTATGAAAATTATTTGGTTGATAGTTGACTCGATATTGAGGATATACAACAAACATGGCTTCAAGTTGTTCATCATGAGGGAATCATTCTCAAATCTTTGAGAAAAGAGATTCCATAATACTCTTTAAAGTAGTACTTTTAAAATTAGCAATGTTGTCAAACGCTTCCCTTATAACATTTTTCTCTAATAGTATGCCTAACTATGGTATAATAGTACTTTGGTATCTCATATCCTCGTATTGAGACACATAACTCATCGCTTGCATTAAATTATAAAAAAATAACAATATTCTTCAAATTCTTCATCAAGTTCTAGCTACTAAATTTTGGACTTATAAATGACAAATTTGATAGATATAGATTATTGAGGGTGACACATGTCATTTTACGTAGTTTATTATATTCTTAAATATACATAGTTCTTTCTTAGGATTTTTTCACAAGAATTTTTATTTCCTCCAACATGGGAAGAATAATAAATAAAGTTAAGAGTGTCTCTATGTCACTTAACCTATGTAAGAGGTCAAGAGCTTTGTCTATTGTGTGGCAATACTTATACATTACTCCAATCAATAAATGATATTATGAAAAGCTTGTTGCATTGGTCCATACAAGGAGATCCATTTGGTATACAAATTCTTAAGAAGCTTATTTCCTACAATTATTCCCTAAATTCCATAAACTATTTGGAAACTCAATAGAACTATAAGTAGATCTCGTGGACTAGATCTTCAACTTTTGATACTATAGAAAACTCTCACAATTTTAAATGCTAAATTTATTCTATGGGCCATGTCGTGGATGGAAATCATGTATGGTGAAGAAGTATTTTATAGCTTTATGCAAAGAAAATTCCTATTACCTTGCATTACTAAAGCTCCATCATCCCTACACACACTAACTTTTTAGCAATTGTGTGGTCATCCATACCTCCAATTTCATTCAAAAATTTCTTAACTAGTTCAAATATATTTTTTCATGTTGCATTCTCCTTCATTTTATAAACAAAGAGTAGATGAGGTTGATAGACACTTTTTTCTACAGTATGCACATGCATACATACCAAAGAAGTATTATATATTGTTGTAACTTCATCTAAAGATAATGCAATAAAGGTTGACTCTTATTTTTTCTTGTAAATCTTGTTTTTCCACCTCAGCAAGATAACTTTCCCAATCTCATCCACTGTTTATTGACCAATGTGTGTTAGGAAAGTTAAGAACACCCTTAAAGATAATAAACTATTATATTATAGGCAGTTTGTCATAGGACACCCTTTGGTCAAATATCAAAAATAATACTCAACTGAACAAATTTTTCCATTTGTGCTTCTCCCATCATATTTACAAATTGAGCTTTAATTGTACCTCCACATGCAACAAGCTTCACCTTTCTTTGCATATGTACATCATATTCAAGTACACTCTTAACACAATTTTGTTTCATTTTCTTTCCATCTTTTCACTATTTTTTCCTTTCTCTCTATTATTTATTTTTAATAAACTTTGCCAATATGTTTTTCTATAGTTTCAAGTTTTAGTTGCAACTTCTTGTCCCTATCATATTTCCAACTACAAATATTACACTTGCATTCTATTGGAGATTTATCTTTGTTTATATTCTCTATTGGTTCAATGAATGGGTACTTTGACACCCAATCAATTTGAAAATTCCTTGTCATATCCCACTCATGCCCCGCTTTTTATTTAGCTTTTCTTTCCCCCTTCCATGTAGGATTTGCATATTCTTTATCACTTGTTGAGGTTGATTTATTACAGCTACCCTAGATATACACTAGAACATCATCAGTGAGTGTGGCATTTTCATCTAAGTCAATTAACTCATTTTGATCAACTTCTAAGGTATTATCTTGTTTGTTAATATTTGGTGCCAAAGTAGCTCCATCTTGATTTGATGGACTACAAACATTTCTAAAGTATGACATTATGGTTTTACATTTTGATGACCTCCCTTCACCATATTTAGGAAATGTGTTTCTACTCGACATCTTAAGTATGAAATAAAAGCTACGAAAAAAAAAATTGTTTAAGAAAGAATCATAAAATATAAATCCATGGGCTTGAGATGTCTCCCCACTCAATATCATCTATAAGAATGAAGTAAAAATGACAAAGAGATAAATAATCTTATAACACTATAAATAAATCATCAATTAACTTTATATTTTCACTGACTCACTAATGCCTGATAATGCATGTAGTTGTAACTTGCCTATGATCTTCAAGTCAAGAGCTTGAACCTGAACAAAATATGTAAAATATTAATCATAGTTTCATTATATTTATATAACTCTATATTTGGTGAATTTCACAGGATTTTTAAATGGTATAGAAATAATTTGGTGAATCTTGTGTGATTATAAAATGGTACATATATATGTTGGGAAAATTAGACGTCAATAAAACACATACATTCTAATTTTCAAGGTGATTATGGGCCTAGGATTAGCATAGAGTTATAATAGTATTGGTGAAATAGGTCATCATATGTAGTGAAATTTTAATGGTATTGGAAAATGGATCCTCACACATGGTGAAATTTTAATAATATTGGCGAAATGGATCCTCATACACAATGAAATTTTAATGGTATTGGCGAATATGTGGGTAGATTAATATATGCATCCAAAATTATAAGTGAATCACCATTAGAAACATGTAATTTAATATGGTAAAAATACTAAACAAAAATGCCTTGTAAAATAAATTGATTGTGAAATGAAATGTGTTTGACTAATAATTCGTAAAATTTGGGTGATTTGGCCCCCTATTAGTTGTAATATGTTCTCTAAATTTCAATTTGCAAATATGAACTATTCACCACTAAAAAAATCATTGAATTTAAGGCTTTCAAATATGTAGATTAATATTTTTGGATGACTTGTGGAGTTTGGAGTAACTTGGCTAATGAGTGTATTTAGATTTGGATGGAAGATGGGATATAGAGAAATGAGTAGGAAAGGGTAAGCCTCTTAAACTCAAATGTTTACAATAATTATTTAGAAATGGAAATGGAAATGGGTTAAGATTTGGATAATGGATCAAAGATTAATGTTCCAACGATGGGGCTAGGATCAATGGTTTGGTATGGGCTAAGGTTTTATTTGGATTATGGATGAACCAAAGGATAGACTAAGGTGAGGTTTCTTGTTGGTGTAGATTGGATAGGTGATTAGGACCAAAGCCTTAAGGGTTAGGTCAATTTATGATGATGGGTGTGGATTGAGGTTTCGAAAGGATTTGGTCTGATGTAGTCTAGGAGATGAACTAGATTTGGTGTAGGTTTAGGTTTGACTTGGATGGATTAAAGGATGGACTATTATTGGTGGATTAAGATAAATATGGGTGGATGAGTAGGAAAAAAATCCTAAAGGTGAGGTTAATTTTGGATAATGGCTATTGGATTAAGGTTTTATAATTTAGGAAATAGACTAAAGTTTATGTGGGTTTAGGCTAGATTTGGAAGGACTAAGGGATGTAAAAAAAAATAATATGGATTGGGTGGATTAGGAAAAAAATTCCTTAGGCTTGGAATAATATTTGATGTGGATGAGTTGATTAGGACAAAAGTCTTAAGGTTTGGATTGATGTGAGGATGGTGAATAAGGACTAAGGTAAAAAGGATAATGAGTAGGGTTTATGTATTATGGATTGAAGGTTTAGAAAGATAATGGAGGAAGAATATGGATAAGGAATAAAGTTGTGAAGGAGTGAATATGGGGTAAAAGCATAGAGTTGGGTCACACTTTCATCCAACAAAATAATTTCTAGTGAACGATTTCACCCTAAACAGTTTTCAGTAAAACTATTTTTCTAGAAACCGCATGGCATATAATAGTTTTTGGCAAAACTCTTTCACCCAAAATTATAAAATATTTTTTCCTTTTGAAAACTTGAATTGTGGTTGAATTTGAGTAAAAAGTTTCAAGTGAAATCCTTTTAGTTGAAACCCTTTCACCCAAAGTTGTCTATGCAGTTTCCTATGTGGTAGCTTAACCCCTCTTTTGAATAAAATTCAAAAAAAATTCAGCTTCAACTCAAAGTCTAGAATCAAAACATTTTTTTATATATTTTGATTAGTTTCATTATGATTTTTTCTTAATTTATTGTAAGTGGGTCTTTATAATCAAACACGAGGCTAATTAGAACTAAAAAAATTTAATTTAATTTTTTTTTTTAAATATAGTGTACTAAAGGAGAGAATCCTCTCTAAAAGGGTATAATTTATTTATTTTTAAATGATAAAAAAAGTTTTATTAAAGTTAACATTCCATGAAAACTATGGAAATCTTGTAAAGTTTTACTTTAAAAAATTATTAAAAATAAAATATTCATTGATTTTTTTTTCATGTATTAGATATTGAAGTTAGCTATTTGGGAAAATTAAGGAAAAAATAAATTGTTTGCTCCTTTTTTGTGATGTTCCATCAACCTTACTTTTTTCTAAAATTTTGAGCAATTCAATTTTGCTCTTATCTTGATTATGGGTGATGATGGTGGATGATTTTCTTGACTTGATGGTGTTGGTATGTGGTGACTGATCATGCAAATACTATACACTCGTAACATGTCAAGGTTTTCCCCCTGATACGTCAAGGTTTTTTCCCATTGACATGTCAAGGTTTTCCCGTTAACACATCAAATGAAAAAAGACCTTGTCAAACCCTAATTCGAGAAGGTTCCAAAAACTTGGTTACAAGTGGTTGGGATGTATGTTGTGGCATGTTGTTCACAAGATTATAATTTGTCTTGCACTAGATAATAAAATCATTGGGTGACTGAATTTCTATATATGTAGCCCATATTGGGTGACCCACGTTAAATTTTGTGTTGATCTCTTTTGTGTTATTCTTCATTGTTGTTTATAGGTTATTTAATTTTCATATAATCATTAATGTTTATTGCTCCAATCTTTTTGAATCCTAACAACTGGTATCAAATCCACGTGTATTTGGTCGATTGGTAGGAAACCTCTAGATTTGAGTGGGAGCAATGGAAGAAGGAAAATTCAAGGTTGAGAAGTTCAACGGTCAGAATTATCAATTATGGAAGATGCAGATGGAATATTATTTGTATCAAAAGGATCTATGACAACCATTGCAAGGAAAAGCAAAGAAAGAAGTTGTGATGTCCGATGAAGAATGGGAGATTCTAGATAGAAAGGCATTGGGAACCATTTGCTTGTGCTTGGCACCATTTGTGGCATTCAATATAACAAAAGCAAAGACAACAGAGGATATAATGAAAGCTTTGGATAAATTATATGAAAAACCCTCAGCCTCAAATAAGGTATTCCTCATGAAGCATTTGTCTAATCTGAAAATGATTAAAGGTGGATCTGTGATAGATCATTTAAATGAATTTAATACGATTACTAGTCAAATAACTTCTATAAAAGTGAATTTTGATGAAGAGATGAGGGCGCTCTTGGCTTTTTGTTCTTTGCCAAAAATTTGGAATAGCTTGGTAATGGTTGTAAGTAACTTTGTCTCTGGTTCAAATACATTGAAATTTGATGATGTTGTTGGTGTTATCCTTAGCGAGGAAATGCAACGGAAAAGCATAGATGAGAGTTCAATGTCAGGTAATGCTTTGAATATAGAGAACAAGGGAAGAACAAAAGAGAGAGGAAAAATCCTTGCAAATCATGGAAAGTCACAAGGGAATTTGAAGAAAGGCAGATTTAAATCTAGAGGAAGAATGGATTGTTGGCACTATGGAAATCTAGGACACTTGAAGAAGGATTGTTGGTCTCAAAAAGGAAAACAAGGAGATGGACAACATGATGAAAGTAAGGAAGCTAATGTTGCAAGTAATAAATTGAAAGATGCTTTAATTATATGTGTAGATAATGCTAATGATTCCTAGGTAATAGATTCGGGGGCTTCATTTCATGCCACACCCCATAGGAAATATTTTGTAGATTTTGTTCAAGGTGATTTTGGACAAGTATATTTGGGTGATGATGAACCTTGTTACATTGTTGGAAAAGGAAAGATAAAAATCAAGTTGTAGAATGGAAATGAATGGTTGCTACAAGAGGTAAGGCATGTCCCAAATTTGAGAAGGGATTTAATTTCTATAGGACAACTAGGTAGCGAAGGCTGCATAGTTACCTTTTCAGAAAAAGTCTGGAAGGTCACTAAAAGTGCATTAGTAGTAGCTAAAGGTGAAAAGGTAGGTACATTGTATTTGTGTACTGGTAATACTTTTTCTACCTTAGTTGCTACAAAAATAGTTGCTACTGAGATAGTTATAGCACTTGCTACAAGAACAGAAACAAAATTGTGGCATCATAGACTTGGGCACATGAGTGAGAAAGGGATGAAGATCCTTCACTCCAAAAAGTTGCTACCAAGTCTGAAGCAGATTGACTTGGAGTTCTACAAAAATTGTGTTTATGGAAAACAGAAAAGAGTTTGATTCCTCAAAGTTGGGAAAGAGAAGAAGAGTGAAAAATTAGAGCTTGTGCATTCAGATGTATGGGGACCAGCTCAGGTATCTTCTCTTGGTGGCTCTTGTTATTATGTTACTTTTATTGATGATGCAACTAGGAAAACATGGGTGCATTTCCTAAAACAAAATCAGAAGTATTTGAAACTTTCAAAAAGTGGAAAGCTTTGGTTGAAAATGAGACAGGAAAAAGGTTGAAAATGGTTCCTAAAACCCCACAAGAAAATGGTGTGTCTGAGAGGATGAATAGGACCATTATGGAGTGTGCAAGGAGCATGAGATTGCATGTTGGACTACCCTTACAGTTTTGGGCAGATGTCGTTCATATTGTTGTTTATTTAATAAACAAGGGACCTTCAAATTCTTTGAATGGTGGCATTCTAGAGGAGGCATGGATGGGTAAAAGGGTAAACTATTCATTTCTAAAAACCTTTAGTTGTGAAGCTTTTGTCCATATTGATATTGAAAATGGAACCAAGCTTGAGGCTAAGTCTAAAAAGTGTACCTTCATTGGATATGGAGTAGATGAATTTGGTTATCGGTTATGGGATTATGAAAATCATAAAATCATTAGGAGCAGAGATGTTATATTTAATAAAAGGTCATGTATAAGGATCAGCTATAGGAAAAGAAGCATGAACAGGGCAAAATGGAATATGTGGTGTTGGATGAGATTCCAAAAAATAAAATTCCAGTGGTACCTGATGCTCAACAACAACAAGTTATCCCACAAACTCCTGCAAGTGTTAGATGATCTACAAGGATAACTAGACCTCCAGAAATATTTTCTCCATCGATATATTCTATATTATTAATTAATTTTGCTGAACCTAAAGGTTATGAAGAAGCAATATAGGTAGATACCAAAAAGCAGTGGGAGCTAGGCATGAAAGAGGAAATGGATTTCTTGTTGTAGAATCAAACTTGGGACTTAGTCCAATTGCCTGCAGGTAAAAGAGCATTTCTAAATAAATGGGTTTACAGGTTGAAGGAAGAAGATGGAGGCAAGAAAAGATATAAGGCCAGACTAGTGGTAAAAGGTTTTGCACAGAAAAAAGGTATAGATTTTGATGAAATATTTTCTCTAGTTGTAAAGATGACTTCTATTAGAACTATTCTAAGTCTTGTGGTTGTGGAAGACTTGCATCTTGAATAGTTAAATTTGAAAACAACATTTCTCCATGGGAATTTGGAAGAGGAAATATACATTCAGCAACCATAGGGATATGAGGTCAAGGGTAAGGGGGAATTTGTGTGCAGATTAAAGAAGAGTTTGTATGGCCTAAAGCAAGCACCTCGACAATGATATTTGAAATTTGATAGTTTTATGGCTAAACAAGGTTACAAAAGATGTCATTCTGATTATTGTGTTTATTTTAAGAAATTGGGTAATGGCAGCTATATTATCCAGTTGCTTTATATTAATGGCATGCTTGTTGTTAGGTCTAACATGTAGCATATTAATGAACTTAAGCAGAAATTAGAAAATTCATTTGCTATGAAGGATTTGGGTGCAGCTTGAAACAAATCCTTGCTATAAGAATCACATGGGACATGACAAATAGAAAATATTTTTTCCTCAAATTATGTAGAGAAGGTGTTGAAAAGGTTTAACTTGCAAAATGCAAAAACAATTAGTACACCTTTGCCTAGTCATTTTAAGTTGACTAAGGAGATGTGTCCAAAGACATAAGAGGAGGAAGAAAAAATGTCTAAGATACCATATGCATCAGCAGTTGGTAGCTTGATGTATGCAATCGTATGCACAAGGCTAGATATTGCACATGCAGTGGGAGTTGTGAGTAGGTATATGAGCAATCTGGGCATAGAACATTAGAATGCAGTCAAATGGGTTCTCCGATATTTGAGAGGTATTACTTCAAAAAGGCTATGTTTTGGAGGAACAAATTCTGCTCTAAAAGAATATGTTGACTTTGATCTGGCGGGTGATGTTGATAGCAAGAGGAGTACTACAGGGCATGTTTTTATTGTAGGAGGTATTATAGTTAATTAGATTTCAAGGCTACAAAAGGTTATGCTTTCAACCACTAAAGCTAAGTATGTTGTTGCTACAGAAGCTAGCAAGTAGATGATTTGGTTACAACATTTTTTGGAGCAATTGGGATAACGACAAGAAGATAGAATTTGTACATTGATAGCTAGAGTGTCATTCATCTTGCTAAGAACTTGGCTCTGCATTCAAAAAATAAGCACATACAACTTAGATACCACTTCATCTAGTCAATTTTGGAGGATGGATAGTTGAAGTTGGAGAAAATTCACACAAGTAAGAATCCTACAAATATGTTGACAAAGGCATTTACACAGGAGAAACTAATTTCCTCATTAGTTTTTGTTGGCCTTCACAAATGATAATGGTGGATATAAGAAACCAGCCAGACCTGTAATCTAATGGTAGCTACAAGTGTAGCAGTGTTGTCCAAGATTAGTCTCTAAGTGGGAGATTATTTGGTGTGGAGCCTGATCAGTCTCCAAGTGGGAGATTATTGGTATGTGGCGACTGATCATGCAAATACAATACACTCATAACACGTCAAGGTTTTCCCACTTACACGTCAAGGTTTTTTCCCATTGACATGTCAAGGTTTTCCCATTAACACATCAAATGAAAAAGACCTTGTAAAACCCTAATTCTACAAGGTTCCAAAAACCTTGTTATAAGTGGTTGGGATGTATGTTATGGCATGGTGTTCACGAGATTGTAATTTTTCTTACACTGGATAATAAAATCATTGGGTGGATGAGTTTTTGTGGATGTAGCCCATATTGGGTGAACCACGTTAAATTTTGTATTGATCTCTTTTGTGTTATTCTTCATTGTTATTTCTAGGTTATTTAATTTGCATATAATTGTTAATGTTTATCTCTCCAATCTACCTGAATCCTAATAGATGGATTATCATCGAACTTTGGGTTCCTCGTATGGCCAAAGCAATGGTAACATTCACAAACATGGCAGTCATTTTTGTCAGGCCTAAGAACCCCATTGGGATTTATGGCCTACTAACTATCAGGATCACTACTGTCAGGCTCAAGGACATTGGAATCACCATTCTTGTTAGACTTTGGGGCCCCATGGAGATCCTCATTTATCCTATTATCATACCCATCATCAACAAGCTCAAGGGCCCTACTGGGAACATTGTTTTGACCACTCTAAAGCAAACACCTATAAGGAACATTGTTTTGATCTTCCATGAGCCAATATCCCACCCTCAACTCCCCTTAAATGGCCTCCACCCTTTTGAACAAAGAAACTTAGCCATGTGAAGCAAAAAACCTTCAAAATTTGCAAGTCAAAAGCCCCCGCCCAAAATCCAATAAGAAAATTTGTATGGACAGACATCATTTCAAACCTACGAGTTCCATCTTCGCCCAAAAATTTCCCCATCAATCTTCACTTTCCTGAACATCTTACTTAGACAGATGGACCAACCTTCAAACCAAAACCCCAGGCCGTTAAGATTTTTTTCCCCCAAAATGATCATGCAACCTAGGGAAAGGGTAAACTTTCAGCTCCACAATGGGAAATGATCCCACCACCGCAAGGACCAAAACACACAAGGAAAAGAAGAAGACAGAGAAGGAGAAAGTCGGGACAACAAGACAAGCAAGGAAATAGAAGACAATGGCGGTGTAAGTATTCTCCTCTACCTTAAGCTAACGAAGTAGTTAACATTACCTTCTCTGAAAGTTCACTTGAGCTTCAATCTCAAGACCTTCGAGAGAAAGCTTTAATATGTAAGTTCTATAATTTCCACCTTGAAATTGGTATTTTAAGAACTTTGATTATTGATGAATGGGAGGGAGAATATAAAAAAAATTATCTCAAGAAAGGGTTGATATTTTTTGTTGTTATTTTTTATTCAAAACCCCAAAGAGACGTGATACACAAAGATAAACCCTAGATTCTTGATGGGTTGGGCTTGTTCACTCAGCCTTGGATTCTAAACTTTAATCCCCAAACCTTAGTGGTGCATTTTGTTCCCTTATGGATTCAACCAAACTCCTTGCCTCTAGAATACATAAAGGTGGAAATAGTGGAATCCCTTGGATAGGTATCTTTCTCAAATGGGATAATTTTTTCTTTAAGAATCTTGAGAAACCAGTTAGGGTTTGTGTCATGTTGGACACTACTAAGGTTTTTCCAAAGGAAATCCATATTAAATCCAAGCATGGTATTTGGACACAAAAGTAGCTAATTGAAACCCAAGGAAAGGTGTGCGCAAAATGCCATAATGAAGAACAATCTACAACTGATTGTTAGGAGCCAGAAGTCTTTGAGCCATGAAACCCACCCCCTAATTGCTTCATGGTTTCCCCAGCCATTAACAAAGAACTAGTTAGTATTTTTGGGGGGAAGAAGAATGTCATGGCTTCCAGGATTGTAATAGATAAAGAGGTTATGCAAATTTTCTATGCGTTTAAACCTGGTTTCCCTAATGGGACACAAGCTCCAAACACATCTAGAATCTTGACATGCTTGTTTGTATTTGAACCTATTTTTCCCTTTTTAGTTACAATCATGTGTCCCAAGAAGTCTCCAAAGTCAACATATACCTATGTGAAAAGAGAGATGTATGGTTTCCACCTTGCTCGGGACCAAGTGATCTTGAAGCAGCCCCTTGTCTGCCCCCAATTCAACTTGAATGACCCTCCTATTACTATCTAGAAATTGGAAAATATCATCAAAGATTTGATGCTTGATGAGAATTCTTTTAAAATGAATGATGATGCAAAAATGAGTAGGGTTTTGTCCCCGGAAGAATGCCCTGAAACTTCAGAATATCACCAGGATCTAGATCTTCTAGAGCTCTTAAGTTGTGAACACATGTTAGAAGAAGGGAATTTGGAAGTCCTAGCGAGGAAATTATGGCCCAAGAGGGCTCTAAAATTTTTGATCAAACCTTAGAGGAAGTGGATAGGGAAATGGAAACTAAGGAGCATCAACATTTTTTTGTGCAAGCAGCTATCAGTAAGCTCGAATGCAGTAGGGGGTGCCTTAGATGAGGTATCAGAAGGGGAACAATATTTTGACTACTCCCAATGCAATAGGGGGTGCCTTAGATGAGGTATCAGAAGGGGAAAAATATTTCACAAACAACTTGTAGCCCAGGGATAATCAAAAAATCACTTGCAAAAGAGGTTGAAAGTCTCGACTGGCTAAGCTACAGGAAGAGATAGAAGTTGAACTGCAAGGCACCCTCGACAAAAAAATTTATATCCAACAAGCGCCCAAGGAGATCATGTTTCTCTCCTCGTATGCAATGAAAATCCTATCTTGGAGTGTCAAGGGCATTGATGCCCCTGACAAGAGAGTTCATATCAAGCTCCAATTGGATGCTTGTCGAGTTGATATCATACTTCTATAGGAAACCAAAATGTCTAAAGACCTCTTCAACTCTTCAATCCTCAAATGGTGGAAATGGAATTCAATTCATACCCCTACACAAGGTGCTTCAGGGGGTCTTTCCATTATCTGGAACCCTAAAATGGTGTCACTTGAACCTAAGGTTAATGAGAAAAATTGGCAACTTTTGAAGGTCACAAATTTTGACCTAAAGTTTTGGTTAATCAATACCTATGGCCAAACATCTATAGTTGATAATAAACAATTATGTGAAGTCATAACGCATGTCTTGGATAACATTGCTCAAGAAAAGGCGATGTTGGTCAGAGATTTCAATGCTATTATTTCGCCACAAGAAAAAGAAAGGTGGTATTTGTCTATCTAACAAAGTTATGGAGGACTTCAGTTCCTTCATTTAAGACAACACCTTAAAAGATATATTGCTTGAAATGGGGAAGTACACATGGAAAAATTGTAGGAAGGACTTCCTGCAAATTGTTGAGCGCCTGGATAGATTCCTAATCTCACCAAATTGGTTTGGGGAAAATTTTACTCTCATGTCAGAAATTCTACCTCTCACAGGCTCTGACCATTTTTCCATATCTCTTATCATAAATGATAAGTAGCCCTCCTTCAAGTGTAAATCATCATTTAAGTTTTAAAAAATGTGGTTTAGACACCCCTACTTCATGCAGCTTCTCGAATAGTGGTGGAAAAGTGCTCCTTACATCAAGGATTCAAAAATGTTCTAGTTATGTAAAAAGTTGACTTATGTGAAACAACAAATTATTCTCTAAAACATCCACGTTTTTAAGAATATTTTTTTAGCAGAAAGATAGTGTCTTCCATTAGTTAACACAAGTGAATGAACAAATCATCTCACAAGGCCTAGATAGAGAAACTTTTTAACAACAAAAGAAATGACAATTGCAATGGGCATAATTAGTTGAAAGGGGGGAAATATATTGGAGACAGAAGTCTCAAGAATTATGGTTAAAAGATGGAGATCACAACACAAATTTTTTCACATATCAACCCAGACCAAGAGGGCCAACAATTTCATCTTCTCCATCACAGATAGTACAATAGGTCTTTTGTTGACTAACGAAGTAGAAATCATAAATGAAGGGGTGAGTTTTTTCTCTAACCTCCTATCTATCCTAGCTGACAAGTCACCATCAACAAACAGAGACACAAATGAACTCTTATAGGAAATTCCCAAACTTATTGAAGATCAGGAAAATGAACACTTATTTAAACCCTTTACTCTAGAGGAAATAAAATTATTAGTATTTTCATTATCTCTGAATAAGGCCCCAAGCCCAAATGGCTTCACGGCCCTCTTCTTTCAAAAAGGTTAGAATTTTATTGGTTTTTACCTCCTAATTGCAATGGAGGAATCAAGGAAAATAGGCACAATGCTTAATCAATTCAATACCACCCACATAGCACTCATTCCTAAGGTGAAGGAGCCCAAAAATTTTGTTGATTTCAAACCAATCCTTTATGCAACACCATCTACAAGATTTTCACCAAATCCATTTATCTTAGACTTAATCCATTCAGAAGCAGTATTATATCCCAAGAACAAGGAGGTTTTGTTTCAGGTAGGGAAACAACGGAGGGAGCCTTAGTAGCACATGAAATCCTACACTCCATTAAACAAAACAAGTTATCATCTTTTATCATCAAATTATATATGATGAAAGCATATGATAAGTTGGACAAGAATTTTATGTTGCAAGTTCTAAAGAAGTTTGGCTTTGGCAGTAAATGGTGTAAGTGGATCTTGTCTTGCTTGTCAGGCACCAAGTTCTATGTCATTATAAATGTCTTATTGGCAGGTTTCTTCTTATCCACACAAGGTGTTTGTCAAGGTGACCCTCTATCATCTTTTCTCTTCATTTGAATGGTATACGCCCTTAGCAAGTCAATTCACAAGGTGCACACCCAAGGCTTTTGGAAAGGTGTTGTCATCCTGAACACTAATATCTCATCCACACATTTTCTCTTTTTGGATGATACCCTTTTATTTGGTTTTTCATCACTCAAGGAAGCAACACACATCAAACAAATGATAGATAAGTATTCATCTGCTTCAGGTAAAAAAATAAACTCTTCAAAATCCAAAGTTTATGTTTTCAACACAAAAAACCTATGGCAAGAAACATAGTGAATAGCCTAGGCTTTCAATTATCTAAGTTACCTTGTACATATCTAGGTATTCTACTCTTTATGGGTGCAAACCGAGCTCCTTTTTGGGATAAGGTCATCCAAAGCCTAAAAGAAAAAAACCTCTCATGGAAAGCTACATGGTTGTCCCTCTTGGGCAGAATTCTGATGGTCAAAGAAGTTCTAACAGCTATACCAAACTACCATTTAGCAGTCCTACATGCCCCTAAATTATTCATCCTACAAATTGAAAAGATCATTCACAGTTTCTTATGGAAGGGTAACTTCGATGAGAAAAATAAAATCCCTCTAGTTTCCCTTGACAAGATGTGCTCAGATACATTATGAAGTGATGCAGGTGTGCATAAAATTTTTGCAAGAAACCTAGCTTTGGAAGCAAAGTTAGTATGGTGGATGTATACCATATCCACCTCAAAATGGCCAAGATTGCTACAACACAAGTACTTAGACAATGACAAACCTTCGAGAATACTAAAAATTTCAAATCCCCTGAATGGATTGACCATGCGGAACTTCATTGTAACATGTAGGGAAGTTATTTTCCCTTATATCTCTTGGGACATTAATAATGGTGAGGATGGCCAATTATGGAAATATTCTTGGAATGGAAATCCCCCCTAAACAACATCCCAAGACCCGCAACCAGTAGTTGACATTCTCATAGACAAATATGGCTCCAGGCTAACTAACTACATCCAGAACATAGATAAGGATACAGGCCCGATTACTTGGGTAAACTGCTCAAATATGCCAATTTTAGAAATCCAAAAATAGACTCTACAAAAGATCCTTAAGCAAAGGATTTCTTTCAAGTCAGACCAACAAGACATAATCATTTGGTCTCCTACCAAAGATGGAAATTACTCAGTCAAACAAGGCTATAAATCAATAATGTGTAATGGTAGGGGGATCTTGACCCAACAAGTGCACTCCTTTTTCTAGAACCAAATGGTGCTACCAAAGGTCGAGAGCTTTTCCTAGTTATCCCTTCAAAACAAGATCCTAACCATTTAAAGACTAGTAAAGCTAAAACTAGTTGATCCTTTTAAATTCCCCTTATGTGATGAAGCCCTGGAAGATGCATACCACCTTCTTATTCAATGTAATTTTGTAAATGAATGTTGGTCTTTTGTTAAAATTAAGCTAGGAGTTTCCTTCCCATCCCCCAAGTCCCTTTGGTACCTTTTTTCCAGTTGGTCAATCCTCTACAAATCAACATTGTTTGGTTTCCTTTGGAGAATTACCCCTTCTATTGTCACATGGAACCTCTAATGGGAGAGGAACAGGTGCATTGTCAGGAAGCAAAAATATTCAACCCACCAAGTTCAAGTTAAAATTGAGAAGTCTATTTTTGACATAACAAACTCATATATCTACAACCATAAAATATTACTTATATCTTCTCTAATTGGGATGGGTTCATATTGAAACATTGGGAGTCTATCACCTTACCATTTAAAGACAGCTTGCAATCCCCACCCTCACATAAGATTGATAGAACTTATGTAAAATGGAAACCTCTAGTATTAGGCTTTGTAAAGATGAATTTTGATGGTAGTTCACGGGGAAACCCAAGTATATCTGGAGCAGGTTTTTGCATTAGGGATAGCAAGAGCTGTCTAATTGTTATAAAATTAGAGTGAAGCTAGGCATTCCCTGGCTAGTTGCTATGAATGTAGTCCCTTCAGTGATCCATAAGTGCTTGAAATTCTCCCATGAGGGCTTTGTGCACATTGTGCACGACACTAGGTACAAACCCTTGGTGTTGTGTGGGGCTTATTCATTACATCACTTTTGGCCTACCCCTATTTTTCTACTTCCTCCAAGGATGGACCTGTTGTATTGCACTTACATAAAATACAAAAATGGGGGCATAGCGCTGAAGGTGACCTATCCTCCTTATCCCTATGCTATTTTAGGTAAGACTTCTATGATAGCGTAGCATCGAGGTGGTGTTGCCACTCAAAAGGAGAAGGAGAAGTATGCTCAAGAGCCCTCTTCTTCCTCTACAATTCCACCTGCTTCTGCCTCCTTCCCTACTGCAATGCCTTTGACTTCTACCTCCATGCATCTCTTGGGGAATCTGATGGTGCCTACTTGGCGGAAGGCCAAGCATCAACTATTCAACTTTCCTATCTTTCCCATGGTGCCTCAACCCGTCTTGTATGGTAAGGGGAAGGGTCCCCATGGAGTTGCCTCTACATCTTGGCCTATGTGGCCTCCCACTGCTCTAGCCCCTAGGGTGGCAAATGGGAAGAGACATGTCGTTGAGGCGCTTGATTCTACCTCTTCGCCTATTGTTTTCTCTGCTCCTACATCTCTTCCTCCTGTTTGTGTACAATTGTCACTCCCTCTACCGACAACAACTGTGATGGACACTCCAATGACTGGATAGGAGCCTTTCACTCCTCCTCAAGTTATAGCCTCTAGCTCTCAGAGCTGAAGAAATCACCTTGCACATGAGCGTAAGCACTGGAGGAAGGCTCTGGCCGCTAAGCAGGTTGTTTTGCAAGAAGGGGATCCAACAACTCCTTTTTCGGTGTCTTCTATTGTGTCCTCTTCCACCCTTCTGCTTCAATTCCGACCACCTCGATCTTTGTTCTATCTCCCCTTGCGAGCATGGATGATCCTCACCCTAAGAGGGTGCAAGTTTTGATTGTTCCCTCGGTTGAGCCTCCTCTCCTAATGTCCCTTCCAGACATCTCGCCTTTCCCCAAACTTGTGGATATGTCAAATACCTTGGTGGTGTCCACTGTGGTTTTCTCCTCTTCCTCCTCACCTTTTTCTTCATTTGTGGGTATCTCGCATCCTCCGATGAAGCGAAATTTGTAGGATGACCCTACTTCTAATGGGGGTCAGAAAAAGGGATTACATTCTTTGGAAGAAGGTTCTACTTTGGCTTGCATTGTCCTAGTGACAAAGTCAGCCCCGACATCCTTAAGTTCATCATTTCCCTTGAGTCTTTCGGTGAGGTTGGCAGTGGATCTCAGGCACCTTCTTCATCGCCCACTCAGTTGACATATGGTACTCCCATCAAGTGCATGTTCAACTTAGTAGATGATGTCCCAGCTCTGTCAGTGATTTTTGAAAAATCAATTACATTTATCTCATAGGAGTTGAGAGAAGAAGACCTTGAGGGGCCCTCTTCCTTGGCTCTTATCGTAGGAGAGTTGAAGGGTGCTCCCTTTTCTATCCTGCCTTTGTAGGCTCATCCACCTTCCCCTTGTAATGGTCTAGATTGGGAGAATGACAACCTCCTGGTTTATGAGGACTAGGAGAGTACCTCTTCTTTACTTATGGATTAGATTTGTGTGTGTGTTTTAATTCCCCCCATGCTTGTCTTATGTGTTCCTAGAGGACCTTTGTCACCCTCATAGGTGCTTGGATATAGGATTTTTTTGTGTCGTAAACGTCTTCTATTTGTTACATCATTATTCCCCTATTATGCCTTGACTTTCAACAATTGGGAATGATGCAAAGTGTTGGAAGCATTTAGGCCTCCCTTCCATGTTGACCCAACTTTTTTTTATTATTATTTTGTTTGCACGTACCTTTCTTCACATGGTCTAATATAGTAGGGGGTTGATGACAATTTATATATATTATTATATTATATTTATCTATATATTTCTATGAGCATTTCTGACCCCGAAATATCAAATCCCCCTATCTCTTGTTGTCTTTATTTTTGTTTATGTTTGTGTTGTCTTTTTATCTTTCTCTCTTCTTTGCTTGCTTCATGATGTTGTGATTCCTATGTGTTGTCCCTCGTGTGTGCGACAACATTTCCATGATTACATCCTTTCATGTATCGTGAGTTAGAACATCACTTTCTTGTCTCTCCTTAGGATATCACGTTCCTTTGTATTCAACACGCACCATCCTAAGGGGGGCTATCATACTACTTCAATTTTCAAAAAGGTGTATTTGATGGCCAACAAATCCCTTGTTGAAAATCCTTTATTTTTCAAAACTGTATTCTTCAACAAGGACCCCTAGTGGAATTTTGCTTATGTCACCAATTCATAAAGAAAGAATCTAAAAGCTTTCCTTTGAGAAGGGAGTACTTTATCTGATGAAATATGAAAATTTTCCCTTGCAAAGGAGTATTCTTCCTTTCAAATTCCTTGATGAAAGAGATCTTTCAAAAGGATTCCTTGATGCTAGAATCGTGTGGAAAATGCCTTCGCCTTTCAAATAGAGAATCCCTTGAGCGGACCCCTTTTCTTATGAAGGGTTCTCGAGGGACCCCTTTGAAAGATTCTCCTTCAATTGTTGACTGTCTGCATGACTTTCTATCTTCCTGCATGGATTTTTGTTATCTAATATGTTTTTTTTGTGGATTAACATGTTGCTTTACAGGACCTGCAAAGCTACTTTTTTAATCAAGCTTGGAGATTTGAGGACCTCAAGCTTGCCTTGCAAGATTGAGCACCTATAAGGGCCTTATCAAGCTCTATGGAGCCTTTCACATCTACCCTCCCTCGGGACTGAGCACATGGGGCACCTCCTTTGTAGGATCGAGCACCTGCAGATCCTTTTGTTCACCTTCCATAGGTCTATGGACTTGTGGTGTATTTGTTCAACTCTCCTCAGGACCGAGTACCTATGGAGCCACCTCCTCTTCCTGTGCATTCAGGTATGTCAGATTGCATTCTACTTCCTTGATGGTTCAGGTATACATTTATAAGCTTACACTCTACTTTATCGTGCATTCGTTGACACATATGCTCACTAAAGTGGGGGAAAAATGTAATGGCATGAATTTTCACCCATCATAAATTCCCCATTTCATACCTCCTACCTTAGATAAATTAAATCTTATGATGTTATTCCATGTCCTTCATTCACTTCCCATCCACTTGGAAGTTGTTTTTTGCATCAATGGAGGATATCCTATCAGGTACGCTAGTGCGACATGCAGACGTCTGCACAGTGCACTGTCATCCTAATAGGATTCTTGCTTTTGGTATCTATAGAGGCGTTACAACTCTCCATTGGCGATGAAGTGTAACACTCCTACGCCCTTGACCAACCTCGAATGACTCCTTTTCCTCTAATTTCATCGTCAAATTGATATCTCCTTCATTCATTCACTCTCTCTGGGAAACTTCTTGAACTTCTTAGCATTCTACTTGATCATTCTCAGCACTCTCACCACCATTTGAAGCTGCAAGTTGATACTCTACTAGTTTTACTCCTCTTGTTGTTGTGGCAACATTGGAATTTCCAATATTGTGAGCTCACTCCTCCTATTTTCGTCGAGTGCACATGGTTGAAGGTGACATTATTCTACTTTTCATTCACTTAGCATCATTATATTGTTTTGTAGCATATCATTGTTAGCACGGTGCATAGTACTTGTTGGCCTCCTACAATGATTTAACAACTAAGCCCTTATAGCTATGATTCAGAGATTGGACATCTAATCTGAATAGCTATATTAATCATTTGGAAGGTGCATTTAACTTATCAACCCAAGGACATAGACTTGAAATGGGTCAGCACAGTATGTGCACTAGGAATCCATAGTAGCCATATTCATTCTTTAGCTAAGAAAGACATAATGCTAAGAGTAAATTGCTTGGAAAGAAATAACATAAGTGTTGAGCATCAACCAATAACTATAATAAGCTAAAAAGCATGACATAAATGAAAATTTGAGCACATAGATAGGAATTAGTCTATCTGCTTTCACTGCAGGAACAGTCACATAATGGAATTCTAGTGGCTGTAGGAATAGACAGTTGCCAAATTCTTAACTAATTGCACAAAAAAGTAACAACTAAGCTAAAAGGAGGAATGCTCACCAAGTGGTACCCCTTGGATGAGTATCCCTTAAGAAAAATGTAAACTCAGATGCACGAACTTATAACTTCATTTTATTCATTGGAAAACATGAGTACAATCGAGCAGCATGACTAGATTACTGAAAAACTAAGAATGTGAATACAACATCAGATTAATTGACCTTCTGAGAAGGAGAATTCGAGTCATATTTATAGGAATAAAAACTACTAACTACCTAGCAAGGCAGTCAACTCCAATAGATTAGGAGGACGCCACTTTAGGGAAAGCATAAAAAGTGGAGAGGAGGTTATGCATGCATGGAATCTAGTCAAGTCGGTTTGCCTTAATGTAGATCTAGCATAACAATAGCTCCTATATTCTCTCAACAAACTATTAAAACCATTCACAAGGCAGTTACAATTCTTCGATTTGAATTAGGAATCTCCCTCCACTGAGAGTCTTCCCTCCATTGACCTTTGAAGGATCACCTTGTTGAACTTTATGGCAAATGACCAGCTGGTAGAGTCTTCCCCAATTTTGTAGGCTCTAATTATATATGCATAACAATCTTAGTACGCACAACAATTGCATATCTATAACTATCTTAAAGTAACATTCATTAATCCACATGTAAAATTAACATAGATAGTTCATATAGCATGTCAGTGTCATTTTAAGGTTACCAAAATAATCTTATGCCCAATGTCCATGGTTTTGAGGAAATATCATGAAAATGTCAGCATCCAAGTATCAAGGTCTATGACAACTAAAGAAAATGGATAATAAACTCTATCAAAATTGAGCCATAAACTGGACTCATCAATACCTTCTATTTCAATACTTTATTTATCACATTTCTCTATTGTTGCTATACTGGTTGTCTATGGAGGTGGAAACACCAAAGCAGGGGACTAACTACGACAGTCCTCTATACACAACCCCAAAATTTTTTTGTCACTATGTATAGGTACTTCATTCGTGTGGAGCTTGCGAGAGGTTGGACTGATCGTAAGTTGGATTTCTAGTATCCTCGCTAGTCATTTCATTCATAATCAAGCTATCTATCAATTTGAAGTATTATTCTTGTTATTTCAATAGTTTAGTTGCTTTTTGTTTTTTGTTATTATATCAAACTATACTTGTTAGGTTGTTATCAAGTTTCTCTAAGCTCTTAGACTATACCTTACACTTGTTGTTTGTACGGATGCCAATGCCCAATTGAGATGCCAGTGTGTTGTGTTGTCGTCTGTACCCCACACTAGAGTCCTCTAGTAGTGAGCTACCTAAGTTGCAGTTTGGACTCTAGAAACCCACTCACCTAACTCCTTGAACCTATCGGGTTGACAGAAGGAAAGGGGCAAATCATTTTTCCTTCCTTTTCACCCCTTTAAACATCAAACCTATCTTAAACAATCCCTTAGTGTGAGGTAGATCAGGGCAGTGATTGTTCTAGACCCTCCCATGACTTGGGGTCCTAAGCAGTCGGTCCCCCTCCTCTACAATGAGATTATACTTTGATTGAATTAATTTATTTTTGAAGGTTATACTTTTGAATTGAGGTCATTTATTGTTAAGTTTATACTTTTGAAGGGAGTCATTTAATGATGAGATAAACCCTTGATTTGATACTTTTATAGTTGAGATTGTACCTTTGGTACTAGAGTCATTAGTGATGTAACATTATGATAATCCGTATGGATAATTGGTAAGTAAGAGTTACCTTGAAATACTTAAGTAGGTGAGTATTAGATAACATAGATATAATAGGTTATTCCTGGGGTTAGGATAATCTAATGAAGGGGATAGCCTATGCATAGGGTATGAATGGTCATAAATAAACTGAGATAGGATAGTGGGTGAGCATTTGACATACACTATGAAATTAAGAGTGATGAATACTTTGGCCAAAGTAGTGTAAGGTTTCATAGTTTGCACTGTTAGTTCATTGTGTTTCCATAATTTACGTCCTAGATAGAGGGAATGGCATATGTTTAGATTGTAGCCAATGTATGATAGATATAGATATTTTTAGGACACACCACTAAGATCAAAAAATGTCTTGTTATTATGAGGTTACCAAACCAATCTCTTTGTTGAAGGGTAGGGCCATCTATCAGATAGATAGATGTGTGAGGGACCACAGTTAGTTTAGATTCCTAAAAAGTTGTTTAAGTTTGGACTAGAAAGAATTGTCTCTGGAGTTGAAAACTCCTAAACCAACAACTTATTAGGATACACCTTGGATTGCAGAAGATTATGCAACCAGGTTCAGTAGAAAGGTTTTGGAGGATTGCCAAAGGGTACCTTCACCCTGCAAAATAGCTAAGTGACTTTGAGGAATAGAAAGGATTGAGGTAATTTCCCTTATTAATAGTAACCTGTAGTTGCAAAAAGTCTAGGATTTTGGAATTATTAAGGATACTATGAATCTATGAGTATGCTTATTTGGAATAGAACTAATTGACAGTATAAATTGGAAACTTCAATTGAAGTAGTAATTCAATGTTTTGTGAATCAAAATAAACTAGAGAGGTATCCAGGAGATTGGATAACCCATGACAAATCTAATATAGTACAAGATTAAGATCTTGAGTATTAATTAAGGAGTTAAAGTTTGATACCTTAGAATAGGGTTAGAGACCAAATTGGTCAGTAAAGAGAAACAACTTAAAAATCAGAAGATGAAATCCAACATGATTCCACCAACTAGAATAGGCGAGCTCAAATTGGAGTTCAGTTTGAGATGGAAAAAAAGAATAAGAAACCAAGCAACTTTGGAGTGTTCAAGGTTATGAGGAAGTGGAATTAGCAAAAATTTGGACGAAATTAGTTAGAAAGATGAAGGCAAGTTGGAAACTAAAAAGTGAATCAGACTAATCTGACAAAGGCTCGATTAGTACATAGCTTGGTAGAAAGTGCAACATGAGTTTATCAACTTTTCAACGAAAGTAAACCTATGATTAGATGATCCAAATGTAAATTGGCTATGGAGGGAGACTATGTGTCAAATCGAAAGAATAATTTGGAAACAACGCACTAAGGAGATGACATAATTGTTATAGGGATCCTTAAGTAATCTCATTAACACATCAACAAGTGGGGATTTGTAGATACTAATATTCTATCATTACGAATGAACATAAATTAGAATGAAATACTAGAGTACCTCTTAGCTTGTAAAGTTGTTGATTATTCATTAGATCATAATACAATGGATCCAACTATTGAATCAGAGAGATTAGAAGGTGATGATGAATCCAACTTTGGGAATGAAAAATTATTTTCAAGGAATACCATGGAGGGTAAGAAAGGCAAGTAATAGTCAATCAACTATTGAAATCCAACAACAAGGAATGATAAATCAATTCAATTTGGGGAAAGCGAATGATTGCTAAGATTTCAACTTTAAATATGATCTAATAATGTGGAAACACTAAGTGGGGAAGAAGGAGAGTAGATAGACTCAGATAAAGTACCCCATACAATGAAGTTTATTAATGTATTTCCAATTTGCAAGAACTTTTTACTTCTCTGTAAGTCATGATTCAAAGACCTACAACCGAAGTTTTATTCGATCACAACAAGGTTGGTAAAAGGATAAGGTATTAGAATTATTGGAGGAAGATAGTGGAAAGGTCAAGGCATATGACCAATTGGAAAGAAATATTTGCAACATAAATTCTATATGAAATTATTTAAGAAGAACAAATTGTTAATATTGTGGATAATTTGGAGAAAAATAGGCAGTATATTTGATTATGGAAGGAAAGAATATTATCTATACAATAGAAAAGGGAAGAATTATATACTCATGATTATGAGTTATCAAGAAATGTTCATGATTGAAAACTAGGAAAGTGATAATTGCTGACATATTTTTGAAGACAATGTCAAGTCAGCATGCTTAGATGAGAATTTTTACTTGAACTAGTATATATGCTCATCGGAGGAAATAAATTGAGCTACAAATCAGATTACAACTTTGGAAATGAGTAAAGTACAAAAGAAATCTAGGGTATGAATGACATAGGATGAAGGAGTTTCATCTCTGCAACAATATTTAATTATTATATTTTGAGAATCTAATGTGGTATAAGTCCATGGAAGAGGTCTCACTATTCAAATATGAACTATTATGAATTAGAGAAGAAACCTATGTACCCAAATTTGAAAGATTAAGGAATGAGATGAGGTGAATTGATGTCATACTTAGGACATATAGTGATGACAAAATTATTGACAAATGGGAAAGCCCTAAATTTGGAAAGGGATAGAGTAGGGTGTTGCAAAGCATGTAACAAGTTTTTGTCCAGTATTCCAGAGGATGTAGATAGGGTGTCATCATCAGCAAGACTTGTATATCTTAGGGAATTCCAGAAAAGAAGTGGTAGATCATAAGAATAGTTTGATCTTTCTGAAACTGACATAATGTTATTGTTGGGAATGGGATGCCATTTAATTGCAATCCTAAACATATTTCATGTATCTCCTAAGTCCTTGGAAAGTGTTCCCCAACACTAGGGTTAGAAAGAGATTAAATTCAAATGAAATGAACATATAAATTGACATTTTTTATTATTCCTAAATGATAGGAACATGTGGGGACATCCATGAGGAGCTCCTACAAAATAAGAGCACACGGGGCGCCCACATGGAAGGTGGAACCCACCTTGCTTCAATTAATTGTTTGGAGGATTGATAACACTTCAATAATGCATGTAAAGATCCTACAAATTAGGAATTGATATTTACATGAGTGGAGTTTAATTTAGTTTAGTTTAGTTTAGTTCAGTTCAGTATTAGTTTAGTTCAATTCAGTTTAGTTCAGTTTAGTTATGGTTCAGTTATCTTCAATTGCATGTAGTTAGTTTGAGTTGAATGCTAGTTCACTTCAATTGACTTGAGTTGCATGACTAATGAATTCAATTGCATGACAAATAACAGGTGGATACTTCCAATTAAGTGGGGATGATCAATCATGCATAATGTTTGCATGAATTGGTGGAGAGATATGTTTTAGTTAACTAAGATTGACTTGGACCCACCTTGGGCACCCAAGTTGGCATCTTTGAGTTAACAAATTTTACATGAGAAGATATTTACAAGGCTTAGTTAAGTGGACCCATTCTTGGGCGCCAACTTTGAGGTGATGCTTGCAAGATATTTTCTTGACTAGAGTTCAGTTTGGGGTGCCTAAATTGAGGAAAACTTTGGTTTGATCACAGATTAGATTGTGGAACTCTACTTGCCATATCTACACATAGATTTTTGTGAGGAGCTTTATGCTCTTGTAATTGACAACTCTTATGAGTTTAAATTCTCATTAATTGTCTATTAATTGCAGCAAGTGGATGAGACTATGAGAGTTTATTGTAGGTTGTGAAGAAGGATTGTTGAAGGAAAGGAAGCATATCAATCAAGGATTGATACAATATTATTGTAATCTTGTTCTAAGGTTAAATAATACAAGAACTATTGATTATGTTGGAGTTTTTTCCCGAAAGGGTTTCTCCACATATATGTTGTGTCACTTCTATCTTCTTGTCCCATTCTTCTAAAATCTTCTATCTCTTTCTACAATTGGTAAAATTGATCTAAATAGATTAATCATACATAAAGAATTGTAACAAAGAACACTTAATTAAATCTACAGTCTCATAGGTTTGCAAGTTTTAAGCTACAATTTCAACTTCATTTTCAACATTTGGTATCAGAGCTAATGATTGGGTAGAGTTTGGGATGCCTTTCTCTTAAAAGTTTGAAGGTTTTTTGGCTGTACTGGGAGCTTTTACTATTGTGTTATTGTTGATTTGTATAATAAGTATGTTACAATGAGTTCTACTTCTCATCTAGATATTGAAATATTCAATAGATCTAGTTAGGAGATGTGGAAACTAAAAATGGAGTTGTATGTAAAATTTAATACATGTATTTGGGTTGATGGTTGTAAGACCTGGTATGGCTTGCTCAACCCCTGAAAGGAAAGGCCTGGTAAGAGAGGAGTTCTCCCAAGTAGTAAGGGGGGTTAGTTGGGTTAAACTAGTTCTTGGGTTAGAGTTAGTGAATTAACCTTTAGTGGTCTTTAGTACATGGTTTTGTGCTAGTTGTATTGGTCCATGGTTTTGGAGCTCATGGTTTCGAGCCCATGATTTTGCATGTATGGAAGTCTATACAATGGCTTGGTGACTCCATTGTAAGTGCAATTGGTAGGTTGATGTATGCAATGGTCTGTATAAGACCAGATATAGCCCAAGTAGTGGGAGTTCTAAGTAGGTTTATGTCTAACCCTAGTAAAGAACATTGGACTTATGTTAAGAGGGTGTTTAGATATTTACGAGGTACTTATAATTACTATTTGGTTTATCATGGTGCTAATGATATTGATATTATTCATAAATCATTGGACATATAGGGTTTTGTTGATTCAAATTGGGCAGGAGACATGGACAGTTGGAGGTGAACAAGTGGCTATGTTTTTACTTTATTTGGAGTTGTGGTTTGTTGGATGAGTAAGAGGTATCCCACAGTTGCTTTTTTCACCACAGAAGTAGAGTACATGGCTGACACATGCCTCTAAAGAGGCATTTTGGTTACAAAGACTTGGGAAAGGTATTGGTTTTAATTGCAAGCAAATTAGACTTGAATGTGATAGTCAGAGTGCTATTTGTTTAGCCAAAAATCCTATGTATCATGCTCGTACTAAGCATATTGATGTTCAGTATCACTTTGTGTGAGAAATGGTTGAGAGTGGGAAGGTATTGATTGAGAAAGTTGACACTTTGATCAGTGCTGCAGATTATCTTACGAAGCCAGTTCCTACAAATAAGTTATCTTGGTGCAGGGAGGCCATTGGCCTTGAGTCCTATACTTGATTTATAATAATGATTCCTTGTTTAGAATAATTGTAATGTATAATGTCAAGTGGGAGAATGTTGGAAATAGGATGTCATTTAATTGCAATCCTAAACATATTTCTTGTATCTCCTAAGTCCTTGGAAAGTGTTCCCCAACACTAGGATTAGAAAGACATTAAATTTGAATGAAATGAACATGTAATTGACATTTGTGATTATTCCTAAATGATAGGAACATGTGGGGATACCCAAGAAGAGCTCCTACAAAATAGGAGCACATGGGTCGCCCATGTGGAAGGTGGAACCCACCTTGCTTTAGTTAACTGTTTGGAGGATTGATAACACTTCAGTAATGCATGTAAAGATCCTAAAAATTAGGGATTAATATTTACATGAGTGGAGTTCAGTTCAGTATCATTTTAGTTTAGTTTAGTTCAGTTTAGTTCAATTCAATTCAGTTATGGTTCAGTTATCTTCAGTTGCATGTAGTTAGTTTGAGTTGAATGCTAGTTGACTTTAGTTGACTTCAATTGCATGACTAATGACTTCAATTGCATGATAGATAATAGGTGGATACTTTTAGTTAAGTGGGGATGATCAACCATGCATGATGTTTGCATGAATTGGTGGAGAGATATGTTTCAGTTAACTAAGATTGACTTGGACCCACCTTGGGCGCCCAAGTTGGCATCTTTGAGTTAACACCTTTTGCATGAGAGGATATTTACAAGGCTTGGTTAAGTGGGCCCATTCTTGGGCACCAAATTTGAGGTGATGCTTGCAAGATATTTTCTTGACCAGAGTTTAGTTAAGTGTTCAATTTGGGGTGCCTAAATTGAGGAAGACTTTGGTTTGATCGCAGATTACATTGTGGAACTCTACTTGCCAAATCTAGGCGTAGATTTTTGTGAGGAGCTTTATGCTCTTGTAATTGACAACTCTTATGAGTTTACATGCTCATTAATTGTCTATTAATTGCAACAAGTGAATGAGAGTTCTATGAGAGTTTATTGTAGGTTGTGAAGAAGGATTGTTGAAGGAAAGGAAGCATATCAATCAAGGATTGATACATTATTATTATAATCTTGTTCTAAGGTTAAATAATACAAGCACTATTGATTCTAGTGGATTTTTTCCCGAAAGGGTTTCTCCACATATATCTTGTGTCACTACTATCTTCTTGTCTCATTCTTCTACAATCTTTTGTCTCTTTCTACAATTGGTAAAATTGATCTAAACAGATTAATCATACACAAAGAATTGTAACAAAGAACACTTAATTAAATCTATAGTCTCATAGGTTTACAAGTTTTAAGCTACAATTTCACCTTCATTTTTAACAGTTATGGTGGATAGACTCACCAAGGTAACCAATTTTAATTGGTAAATTTGATTTATAGGATATTAAGTCTGAAATAGCAAATTGTGTGAAGTAGTTGCTTAATGTTCCTAAGAAGGTTATCTCAAATGGGAAACAAGCAAGTAATGATAAGGTTTTTTGAAAACCATGATCATCTTATGAGAAATTCAATTGAATGAATGCTCAAATTATTACTTTAAGTAAGCTAGTTAGGCAAAAGGAATAAATAAAATCTTGGAGGATTTGTAGAATACTTATATTACAATAAACTTCTATCATTGAGGTTAGGTCCATTATATGGGAAGAAGGATTGCATCTCTATAAAGTTGAGATAAGCTAAGAAATTGGATTAACCTTAGACTAAAAAGGTTTTCAAATGGAATAGCAGATCAAAAGGATCAAGGAGAACTTGTTGATACAAGCTTAAAATTATGAAGTAGTATAAATATGCTTAAGGTAGATGGTTGTGTCAATGATGGACGGTCTTGACTTCTGAATTGTCTAATGGTTTAAATACCAAAAGAAAGGATGGGACCCATAATGTAGTGTACAATGCACCAACAATATTTATCTAATTGGGTTACACTAAGGATAAATACATTATCCAATGAGAGTGTGTTATCTAGTCTCTAGGGTATAGGTGTTATATAGAATATGGTCACTATTTTACTTATGAAGTACAAAGGTGTTAATATGATTATGAAGTATAGTTCCTTAAGGGAAGAATAGTTAAAGATATACTTATTAAAGGTAAAACTTATATTTGACTTTATATATGTGTTTAGGACTTAACATCATCAGGGACAATGATTCACAAGGGGGGAAGCATGTTACACCCTTTCTTATTGTTACCGAGTTACTTTTACATTCATAAGTAAATATGATTATAGATGTTAATTGTGACTTTAATTTGATTACCAAATGAATGAAATACGAAAATATGCATTAAAATGTTATTGATTTGGAATGAATCAATATGTTTATGTTGATGAAATACGATGAAAATATATGTATTGCAATGTGATTATTCTAATGCTTTGTTGATGCAAATGTTTTAGATTTCATGTGAACATTTAACTACTATTGCAAAATGTAAAGTTGGATGCAAGTAAAGTATCAAGCCTCCTGAAGAGAGGGGAAGTATCACTCAGGGAGAAGAACTTGGTCTGGTAACCTTTGATAAAAGACCTAAACTGAGCTTTCACGCACACACACACACTTCTAGTTTGGCCGAGTATGGTCAATTGCTATGGAAATAGTAATTTTCCTTTAAGTCTTATTCGAGAGTGTTTAGAAAAGGTTATGGTTTTGTTTGTGAACGATTCTTGTTTTAGGGGAATAAAATGTTGAGTCTCTTTGTGAGGTTTGAATTCTTCTTTATGTGTTTTACTATTAAGGCAATGATGTATATATAATATATGCATACACACACACATATGTTAATGAGCACGTATGGGTTGACATAATGGAAACGTCCATACAAGTACACTAATATATATATACACATGTGTATATGTATATATACGCATGCATCATTATATGAAGTATGGATATATGTGTATGAATATTTGAATATCGAATAAGTGCATTCTATAAACTTATAAGTTGTGACATATAAATATATAAATATATATATATATATATACATATATATATATTAATATATTATGTCATGTATTTATATATATATAAATATATAAACGTAATATATATATTATATATAGATATATATATTATATATAGATATATATATTATATATAGATATATATATATTATATATATAATATATATTAAATGAATATATGTTAATATTTACAATAACTTTGAATTGATTAATGAGTGCACAATATATAAACACTGCATAAACTATGGTTATGGCCCAACAAATATACCAATGGTATATAGTGCAGAGATAAGGAACAATGCTTAAGTAAAGAGTTGCGCTCCCATTAAATGTGAATGGTTAAACCAAATAGAGCATATAAGAAGGCTAAAAGCCATGGGCATAAGCATATGGTTGAATAGTCATTAACCTATGTGCTGGCAAGAGGGTAAGTAAATATGTAAATGGAAGGGAAAGACCAACCAGTGCATAAGTAATATAAGAGACTTTGTGAAAGCAAACAATATCTAATGACTATGCACAGGAAATAGTTGACTAAGTCAAACAATAAACCATTGACCAAGTAATGTGGCATGAATAGCATAAGGTGGTGCCAAACTAGGAAAGAAATGAATCGAATAAAAGTCTATTCTCAGTATGAATTTCAATATTTCAAAGCATATGAAATATATGGAATAAGTCAAGAGTGTGACTATCTTCGACCTATAGGGAAACGTATACCTTGCATTTCTAATTATCTTTCTTGTTGTTCATTTGTGATGAGTGACTCATTCACTTAGTTATGTATGTGTTCCTTATGCATCATTTTTAGCTATCATCTTTTAATTACCTTGCTAAGTTGAATCAATTAAGCTAAGAAGTGTTAATTCCCATGCCCTATTTTTAGCCTTTAGTTGATGATTTTTGTGTATAAATAGAGGAGCTATTTACCTCATTTGGGAGCACACATTATATGCACTTTTGCTATATTTTTTGAGCTTCTGAATTTTGATTTTTTGAGTTGAGAGAGATTTTTTAAGAAAATTGAGAGAGGATTATGAGGGAGAATCTTTGGTTAAGTGGGGAAAAGATAATAGAGAGTTTCTGATAGAGTTGGGAAGGTTGAGTTGGGAATTTGAATCAATCAATTGGAGCATTGCATAATCAGGCATGTAGATTCCTACTCTTTTATACTTTTTTTTATGTATTTGAAAGGATTGTGAGACATTTTTTGTTTTGCTTGGATAATTAGATCAATTAGAATAAAGCTATTTTAACCTTATGTGAAAGTGAAAGATTGCTTGTTGTACTTAGTGATAATGTCATCATTACACTGTTATGAAAACCTTGGATGATAATCATTACTTGATTAAATATTCATGTCTCTTTGAGATAGGAAGTGAGTCTTAACCCTAGTGATAGGGTATAAACTTGGAGGATATATCAATATTCAACGATAGGGATGAGAGTTGTACTATATGGTTATGTTATTATCTCAATTTGAATTAGAGTCTATTCACGGAATTTCATAAGGGGACTCACATACTAGCAACCCAAATCCATGATGAGTAGAGACCTTGTAGGTGCAATAGCACAAACCCTTCTCAGGCCATTGTCCTCCATATTTTATACAAAAGTAATAAACATGAGAATATTTTTGATATATTGAAAGAGAGGCTTTTATGATGGTCACTTGATCATTACACTACTTTTTAGAAACCCTAGGTTAGGAATAACCTATTTTGTAGGGTTGTCTATGTGATTATTGATTGAACCAAATAAAATGGGATTAACCTATATGATCTAATTGATCATTTGATTTTTTATTATATTTTCAATTGAATTCGATTTATTTTTGAGACTATACGTATGATTAAGTCCTTTGTTGATATGATTATTCATTTGATTGAGCTCATTTATTGATGAGATTATACTTTTATTGAAGTCATTTATTGTTGAAGGTTATACTTTTGAATTGAGGTCATTTATTATTAAGTTTATACTTTTGAAAGGAGTCATTTAATGATGAGATAAACCCTTGATTTGAGACTTTTATAATTGATATTGTACCTTTGGTACTAGAGTCATTAGTGATGTAACATTATGATAATTGGATAATTGGTAAGTAAGAGTTACCTTGAATTACTTAAGTAGGTGAATTTTAGCTAACATAAAGATAATATAGAGATAATAGGTTATTCCTAGGGTTAGGATAATCCAATAGAGGGGATAGCCTATGCATAGGGATGAATGGTCATAAATAAACCAAGCTAGGATAGTGGGTGAGTGTGTGATGTACACTTTGAAATTAAGAATGATGAATACTTCGGCCAAAGTAGTGTAAGTTGCCACTGTTTACACTGTCAGTTCGCTATGTTTCCATAATTTACTTCCTAGAAAGAGGGAATGTCATATGTTTAGGTTGTATCCAATGTATGACAAACCTAGAGATGTTTAGGACACATCACTAAGATTAGAAAAGGTCTTGTTATTATGAGGTTACCAAACCAATCTCTTCGTCGAAGGGTAGGGCCATCTATTAGATAGATAGATGTGTGAGGGATTGCAATTAGTCCAAGGTTGAAAAAAGTGCTTGAGCGATGCTTCTCCTCATTAGTTTTTGACCAAGGTTTGCATGGAGGATTTCTAGGACCATTCTTACATATTTTTCCAATAAGCTCCGTGGAGCCTTGTTTATGTATTTTGCAACCATTATGATGGAAAGATTGTAAAAGAGAAATGATATCATGTTATCATGTACTATGTAACCATTACTTTGGAAAGTTATAATACTTTGAATCAATACAATGGAAAATTTTGGAAAAGATATTATTTCAAATGTGTGTTATATTCTTATTTAAGGAAGGAAAATTTTTATTACTAAGTGTTGGCATCATAATTTATTTACTTGAGGTTAAAATCATAGTAAAATATTTGGGTAGAACAATGGGCATATTACACCATCAATGATCAACTTGAAGTACTTGCCTCTTGACTTGTACTTAGTGCAAAAAAAATCTCTTCCTCAACCACAATTTATTCTCACCCTTTGTAGTGTTTGAGTAGAAATTTGAGCATCATCAAATGCTTTGCCTCAAGGGTGCACTTTCTACTACACTATCTTCTTCTCCTTGCATGACATGCATATGCTTAACCACACAACTTTGACCACACATGAATTTTGAACACTCAAATCCTTGACAAGTTGCTTGTCCACACTTGAAGCAAGTCCCATTGAAGCCTTTGTTATGACCATTCTTTCCTCTTCCTCCTCCTTTGCTAGAGGTTTCCACACTATTTATTCTTTGTGTGGAATAATTAGACTATACAACCTCTTTTTTATGCATAATTTTTCCTTCCACCACCGTACTTTCTCTTTAAACCTTTGCTTTGCCTCATACACTCTCTTGTCTACCAAACAATTTCTCTACTTTGAGCATGAGATGATAGACTTTCTCTATGGAATGAATTTGCAACAAATAAATCTTGAATTGAAGTGCACAAACTATTCGCATATGTGGAGAATTTTTCTTTGTTGTGTTTGAATAATTCCTATATGTACTCTTTAACAAATTTCGCCCTTTGATGTAAGTTTTTGAACTTTTTGAACAAGTCGAATATGCATTTTGTGAATATAAACTTCCCCTCAAATTGATGATCATGTGATCTTATAGTGAGATATTCTTCCTTTAAACACACTCTTTGAATAAAGTCTCACCAAAAGGAAACATGCCTCTTTCAACTTGTGGCAATGCACTTGAATTTTTTGGGACCTCAATTGATTAATATTTTTATCAAGCTTAGTGATCCAGTCTAACAACTCTTTTAGGTTTAAGTTTTTTAAGTAGCTTGAGAGATCAAACCCCATTTTTCTCTTTTCCTTCACAAAGACAATCATAATTATATATTATATCCATTTATTTCCTTAAAATCATCATCCATGGCACCTCCTTGTGCATTGTGATCTATTCTCACATCATCATTGACATTTAAAGTCGCAACCCCTATTCTTTGCATGGTCACAATGGCTTTGAGCCTTGCTAAAATGGCTCTTAGAATTTTAGTTAGATGAAAAATGTTTGGTCGGCACTCAATGTTTTTCACACCTCTTCCATCCATGTGGGCTATTATTCATTGAACCATTTACAATGCAAAACACATACTAAATGTACTACTATTATGGATCACTCACAAGCTCATCTCAAGACTTATAATAACCTTCAAGATGCTATCAAAAGAGCTTTGAATTTAGAAACTTTCATATCTAAGAATAAGTTCTTTGAAAAAAAAAAAACTTCTATAGAGCCAAATATGAAACCTTTTCAAAAGGGTTTTTCTCAACAAAAGGCATTACCACTAGAAAGTAATTTTGATGAAGTAACCAAAAGTGAATTACATTGAAATAAATTATGCTTTTCCTGTTGAAAACCATGGGAACCTAGACACCATTGTCTGGGAAAAGGCCAAGTGCATTACATAGAAGTAATGTCTAATGAAGAGGAAGAAGCAGAACCCGAAGCAGTTGAAGGTGAAACTAAACCAAAATAAGAAAGTGAATATTCAAAGGATGCACTTGCAAATTTGTCAGGTGCTCCAAAATATCATCCTTTTCAAGTACACAGGGTCTTACAAGGGCACAAAGTTATAGTCCTAATTGATAGTGGAGTGACACATACTTTTATTAATGAAGGATTAGTTTCTAGAAGAGGCTTACAAACAAAATATTTCAATGGATTCAATGTTATAGTAGCAATGCTAATAAAATTCAGCAATTAGAGGTTACCCTTGGTAGACACAAAATGAAAGATAAATTATGTGTTGGGAATAGGAGAAAGCAATATGATCTTAGGAGTGCAATGACTACATTCTTTGGGAGAGTTTACACAAAATTACCAAATAATGGAATTAAGGTTCAAATTAGAAGGTAAATTCATAGTGTTACAAGGCATTTTAGGTGGAGCCCCTAGAACTATATTAGCAAAAAAATGGAAAAAAAAATTAGGAGTGGACAAGTAGCATGGGTAACATAAAGTTTAGCAACATCTTCAACCACTAGAAGTGAGAAAGATTATCATATGAGCATGCAAAAATATTGGACAAAATAGCATGGTTTTTAAAGACAATCCTTTAAGATTACCTCCTTATAGAGGGTTTCAACATATTATAGAACTTGAAACAAGAACAAAACCCATAATAACTACTCCCTATAGGCATCCATGAAGATTTAAGGAAGAAATTGAAAAAATAATTAAATAAATTCTTGAGATGGGTCAAGTATTAGGCCAAGTTATAGCCCTTTCACATCTTCAATTGTCTTAGTAAAAAAGAAAGACAAAACTATGCAAATGTGCATAGATTTTAGGGTTTTAAATGGATTTTAAAAAAATAGAAATCCCATTCCTAGAATTTTTTAGTTAATTGATGAATTGCATGGAGTATTATATTTCTCAAAAATTAATTTCAGATTGGGGTATCATCAAATATGAGTACGAGAAGAAGATATGCATAAGATTGCTTTTAGATGTCATTTTGGATATTTTGAATTTTTAGTTATGCCCTTTGGCTTAACGAATGCTCCCACCACTTTCCAATCATTTATGAACCATTTATTCAAAAATCAATTGAGAAAGTTTGTCCTACTATTATTTGATGATATCTTGATCTATAAAAAGTCATGGGAGGAAAATGTACAACATTTGGATGAAGTTTTGGGAATATTAGAGCAACAATATTTTTATGCTAAGGAGTCCAAATGTTAGTTTGCGTTAATGAATATTCTTCATTTAGTATATGTCATTTGTGCTCAAGGGGTTAAAGATGATCAACAAAAGATATAAGTCATTTTAGATTGGTCCCAAGCAATTTAACTCAATTAAGAGGGTTCTTTAGGCTTTGTAGCTATTATAAAATATTTGTAAAAGGATTGTCTCAATTAGTCATTCGATTGATTTATTTGACCAAGAAGGGAGCATTTTCATGGAGAAAAGCAACTCGACAAGCCTATAATAAACTCAATGAAGCAGTAATCTCATGTCTTGTATTTTCCATTTTGGATTTCTTACTTCCATTTGTCCTAGAATGTGATGCATTGTGTGAAGGAGTTGGGTTAGTATTAATGCAAAAAAGGACATCCAATAGCCTTTGAGAGCCAAAAGTTAAAGGACATTAAAATAGTTAATAAACAGGTATTTTTTTAGTGGCGAGTCTTCGTCAATTGGTGAATAGTTCTATTTGGCCAATTCAAAATTAACGAATACATTGCAACCAACGAGGTAGCCAAATTGCCTAGATTTTATGAATTATCGATCTAATGTATTTCAATTTACCACCAATTTATTTTATGAGGCATATGTAATGAATAATTTCACCATAACAAACTACATGTTTTCAATGGTCTAATTAATATTTTTGCCTATAATCTTAGAAGCATGTATTAAATCACCCTCATATTCGCCAATACTATTAAAATGGCATTGTGTATTAGGACACATTTTTCCAACATCATTAAATGTTCACTGTGGGTAAGGACCCATTTCACCAATAAAATTTACAAATAATTGTATATGAGGGCCCATTTCGCCAATAACATTAAAAAATAATTATGTTTGAGGACACATTTCACCAATTATATTAAAAAATTATATATGGAGACCCATTTCACCAATACTATGATAAATCCATGCTAATCATTGGCCGATAATCATCTTGAAAATTACAATGTATGTGTTCCATCGAGGTTTGATTCACCCAACATTTAAATGTATTGTTGTATAATCACATGGGATTTGCCAAATTTTTACTATATCATTTAAAAATTCCACAAAATTCATCAAATAGGGATTGATATAAATACAAGAAGAACTCTTATTTATTTTTACATATTTTGTTCAGTTTTGAACTTGTGAGCTCTCAATTTGAAAGTTGGAACCTTGATCATAGGCAAGTTACAAACTTACAACTACAAGCATTGTTGCATTAACGAATAGCGATTCAATGAAAACCTAAAGGTAAGTGATCCATTGATCATTTTTTCATAGTGTTATAAAATTATTTATCTATTTTCCATTCTTGCTTCAATATTAAAGATGATATTGATTAGGGAATGGGATCTATGTTCTATTTCCTTCTCAAACAAGAAGACTTTTTTTGGCATCTTTTATTTCATGAGAGATCAAGATGTCGAGCAACAACAAGAGTAAGACTTCTCAAGGTAGTGAAGGGAGGCCATCAAAATGCCCAAAATGTAGTTAACATAAATTTGTACTTTGGAAATGTTTTTGATCCATCAAATCAAGATGGAACTACATCATCAACTCTTTCACCAAATATTAATGAAGAAGGCATTGACGATACCTCACAGGGATATCAAAATGAGTTAATTGAGTCAAATGAGAATGACAATGCTGCAAAAGATGTTCCAAGGTGTAGCCAAAATGAGTTAATTGACCTAGATGAAAATTTTGGCATCGTAGATGATGTTGCTACAAGCAGGAAGAAAAGAAAAGACAAATAAAAAATGGGGTGAGAGTGGGATATGACAAGGAATTTTTAGATTGATTGTGTGTCAAAGTACCCATTCATTGAACCAGTAAATAATACAAACAAAGATGAACCTCTAATAGAATGCAAGTTTAAGATTTGTAGTTGGAAATATAAAAGAAACAAGAAGTTGCAGCTAAAGCTTAACACTATAAAAAAGCATATCGGTAAAGTTTATAAAAGGAAAATCTTAGATGGAAAGGAAAAATCAGTAGTAAGATGGAAATCCAAGGAAGAATGTATACATGTTAAGTATACCTTGGAATATGATGAGCATATGCAAAGAATGGAAAAGCTTGTTGAATGTAGAGGTTCAATTGAAGCTCAATTTCGAAAGATAATGGTAGGAGCACAACTGGCAAAAACTGTTCAGTTGAATGTTGTTTTTCATATTTTGTCCATTATGCTAGTCCACCTATTAAATGAAAATTTCTTGAGAACATTGTAGGATCCATATAAAAACAAATTTTTCAATGATTAAAGGAGGCTCTGCTAGGATATTTAGGTTCACAACCTACTTTTTCTATTTATTTCTAGTCAAGTTTAGTGGAATGTTTCTAGAAAACAAGCTTAAAATTCAACCCTATAAGAACGATGAGGTGAAAATAGTGGCTTCACTATATGATTGGACCCCTAAGATAAGGATGTGTGCTAATCAAAGGAACTATAATCATTTTTTAGACTACTTTTCAACTCCATTGTATCAAGAAGTTACAAACACTTTAATGCTTAGATTACTTGAGTCTTGTAGATATTACATTAAAATGGGATCAAAAATATAATTGGTTGATTGATACTTCATGCAAGAATATAATGTGCTAATATTTTATGGATCAGGAGTAGAGCCCTAGAAACTTTCAATACATGTGATAGAGAGATATTTTACATCAGAATATGTATGGTAGATGGAGAGTATAGATTGGATATACCTTGTTAGTTAGCAAAAGAAGAGCATATTTCCATCATTACTTATTTCATGTGGAGGGTTCACATTCGAGAGAGAAAATTCGATGTGGTACATGAAATTTAAAAAAATGATGTTGACTCTTGCTAGTAGTATGACCCATGTGATGTCATTAAAGCAAGGATTTTTTCCAATAAGAATGTTGCAAGTAGTATTCAACATCAAAGTAAACCCTTGCTAGAAATGTTGAAAAATATAAATTTTTGGGATGAGGTCAAAAAAGTAATGGAAGAAATTACTTCTTAGAAAGGTTTTCCTTTTAAACAATTGTTAGTAGAAATAATTTCATTGCACCCATGAAGAGCAGGAGAGATGCCAATCAATAGTTACAACAAATTTTATAAAAGAGTTTATCAACACCGGTCTACTTCAAAAAATACCAACTTATCTAAGAGAAGCTTGTACAAAGGCACATTGGATACAAATTAGAAAAAAAAGCTTTTGGTCTATGAGAAGAATCTAGGTGATTTGAAAGCTACTACAGATTTTGAAGATATCCCAAAAGATGACGAGTTTGGAAATTTGTGAAATATAGAGCATACCTTTGAAGTAACTATTGATCAATGTTATGATGATAGGGAAGAGAAACACTTGGATACCATTCCTAGTATAGACTATGCATACAAACCTAGTTTGAGTGAGACAATAATGTAAATATATTCTTCAAAGGTAGCCATAATAAAAAATCAAGTTATGAAGCTGGTGGTTTGGGGTGCAAAGGACAAGGCATTTGGGTACCAATAAAGGTAGACACTAGAAGGCATGATGGTTTTTGAGGTATTTCGGAGCTAATAAATGTAGGAGCTTATGGTGAACTCCTTAACACCCCAAGATCATCTGCAAGACAACAATAACTTCCACAAGAGAAAAATGACAAAAATATCATGCTATGATTATAGATGCAAGATTGCTAAATTGAATATGGCAATGTACATATAATACATTTCTTATAAAGGCAAGTTGTGAGATAGGATTATCTACAAGATCTTGATGTGTGTCTTAATTCTGTATAATGAAACAACTACCTCAACAAATATTAAATGACTTAGGACACAAGCATTAAATGCCGACAAATAAGATAAGATCTAGTAACAACTAACACTAGCTAGAAAGATTCCCTCCTAGGACCTAAGTGGACTTAACATGTAAATAGGACCTAAATAGGTAAAACACCTATTTACTCCAACACCCCCCCTTAAGTACAACTTAGGGAGTACTACTATGCAAAGATGGGTCTTGACTATGAGGCCATATTAGGTACCTATATACATATGCAATCTAATCTCTCACAAATAGAGAAAAGGAGAAAACCTAGTGGGACAAAAATCCTCCCCAAAAGAGAGAAAAGATACAATAATGCTCTTCATAAAAATGAGAGGACAAAACCCCCATTTGAGGAAAAAGACCCCCCATAAGAGAGATGAAGAAGACATCATTCAACTCCCTCAGTGAGATAACTTGTTGCAAAGAAACACTAGATGCACACTGGTGGAGTAACACTCGAACCTTAATCAAGGCAAGCAAAGGAAAGATAATTTTGATGCTACAAATTGTATTAGAGTCTCTCAAGGACTCACACTTGGAATCATGATAAAGTAACAACAGGCTTGATGCTAAGGAACACTAGAACACTCTTGATATAAAGTAACCCTAGAATTTGAATGAAACAATATGATATAGAACATCGTTCTAGTACTAAAATGAAGTGCAAAGATCAACACAACACCCTCCCAACTGTCAAAGTATACAAGTAATCTTTAAAATATCCATCAAAAAAGAACTAAAATCACAATATACCTAAGAAAAAAAGGAAAAAGTGCATGGATGGCATCATAGAGCTCCTTAAGATCTTTCCAACGCTACATGAATTACAAAAAATGAAGATTGTGGCAAAAAGTTATGCGATCAGGAACCAAAAATAAAGATTTGACTTCAAACAACAATAAATGCCACCAAATAACAAATTTTTGAAAAATAACTTGCACCATTGAAAATTGATGAAGTAATCTTTCTAACGATATCTCATTTTTTAAAAATGACCTCTTGGATTGCAAGTTGTGATAGTTTGAAAAAAACACCCGATTAAGGCCTCTGAGGACAAAATTAGGGAACCAGGAGCTTAAATTTTGGTCACCCATAGGACTGTGTGCAAAGTAAATGGTTTAAAAAAAGGTCACCACCCTCAGTGGTGGTGGTTCTGCTGGGGCATGATGCTTGGGGGGTGGTGGGCGGATTTGCGTCGCCTAGGGCATTAAGCCCCCTCCGCTAGGCAAAGCCCACAGGTAGCAAATCCCCTAAAACCTACGGCTTAGAAAACTTTATTAGCGGGAAATGAAAAATATAGTCAGCCAATTTAAAATATTTTAAAAACCAGACTTTATTAATACCTACCAATGAATTGACATGACAGAACTAAACCAAACTGACAGTGTCGTACATCAAAAAGACAACCCGATAAACTCATGACCGCAAAATTGTGCAGACCTATATGAAAATGTGCAAGCTTGCATAAAGATTATATATGTACCATTTTATAATAACACAAGATTCACCAAATTATTTTAAATGATATAGAAATAATTTGGTGAATCTTGTGTGATTATAAAATGGTACTTATATATATGTTGGAAAAATTAGATGTCAATAAAACACATACGTTCTAATTTCCAAGGTGATTATGGGCCTACGATTAGCATAGAGTTATAATAGTATTGGTGAAATAGGTCCTCAAATGTAGTGAACTTTTAATGGTATTGGAAAACTGGGTCCTCACACATGGTGAACTTTTAATAATATTGGTGAAATGGATCCTCATACATAATGAAATTTTAATGGTATTGGCGAATATGTGGGTAGATTAATATATGCATCCAAAATTCCAGGTGAATCACCATTAGAAACATGTAATTTAATATGGTAAAAATATTAAATAAAAATGCCTCGTAAAATAAATTGATAGTGAAATGAAATGTGTTTGACTAATAATTCACAAAATTTGGGTGATTTGGCCCCCTGTCGGTTGTAATATATTCTCTAAATTTCAATTTGCAGATATAAACTATTCACCACTAAAAAAATCGTTGAATCTAAGGCTTTCAAATATGTAGATTAATATTTTTCGATGACTTATGGAGTTTGGAGTAACTTGGATAATGAGTGTATTTAGATTTGGATGGAAGATGGGATATGGAGAAATGAGTAGGAAAGGGTAAGCCTCTTGAACTCAAATGTTTACAATAATGATTTGAATATGGAAATGGGTTAAGATTTGGATAATGGATCAAAGATTAATGTTCCAAGGATGGGGCTAGGATCAATGGTTTGGTATGGGCTAAGGTTTTATTTAGATTATGGATGAACCAAAGGATAGACTAAGGTGAGGTTTCTTGTTGGTGTAGGTTGGATGGGTGATTAAGACCAAAGCCTTAAGCATTAGGTCAATATAGGAATATGGGTGTGGATTGAGGCTTAGAAAGGATTTGGTCTGATGTAGTCGAGGAGATGGACTAGATTTGATGTAGGTTTAGGTTTGACTTGGATGGATTAAAGGATGGACTATTATTGGTAGATTAAGATAAATATGGGTGGATGAGTAGGAAAAAATTCCTAAAGGTGAGGTTAATTTTGGATAATGGCTATTGGATTAAGGTTTTGAGTTTGGAAAATAGACTAAAGTTTATGTGGGTTTAGGCTAGATTTGGAAGGACTAAGGGATGTAAAAAAAAAAATGGATTGGGTGGATTAGGAAAAAGATTCCTTAGGCTTGGAATAATGTTTGATGTGGATGAGTTGATTAGGAAAAAATTCTTAAGGTTTGGATTGATGTGAGGATGGTGAATAAGGACTAAGGTAAAAGGGATAATGAGTAGGGTTTATGGATTATGGATTTAAGGTCTAGAAAGATAATGGAAGAAGAATATGGATAAGGAATAAAGTTTTGAAGGATAGTGAGTATGGGGTAAAAGCATAGAGGTGGGTCACACTTTCATGCAACAAAATAATTTCTAGTGAACGATTTCACCCTAAATATTTTTTGGTAAAACTATTTTTCTAGAAACCACATGGCATATAATAGTTTTTGGCAAAACTCTTTCACCCAAAATTATAAAATATTTTTTCCTTTTGAAAATTTGAATTGTGGTTGAATTTATGTGTAAAAAGTTTCAAGTGAAATCCTTTCAGTTGAAACCCTTTCACCCAAAATTGTCTATGTGGTTTCCTATGTGGCAACTTAACCCCTCTTTTGAATAAAATTCAAAAAAACTTCAACTTCAGCTCGGAGTCTAGAATCAAAACATTTTTATATATTTTTTGATTAGTTTCATTGTGATTTTTTCTTAATTTATTGTAAGTGGGTTTTTATAATAAAAAATGAGGCTAATCAGAACTAAAATATTATAACATTTTTATTTTTTTGAAAAATACAATGTACTAAAGGAGAGAATCCTCTCTAAAAGGGTATATTTTTTTTTTTAAATGATAAAAAAGTTAGATAAAAGATAACATCCCATGAAAACTATGGTAATCTTGTAAAGTTTGACTTTAAAACATTATTAAAAATAAAGTATCCATTGATTTGTTTTCCATGTATTAGATACTAAAGTTAACTATTTGGGAAAATTAAGTAAAAAATAAATTGTTTGCTCTTTTTTTGTGATGTTCCATCAACCTTACTTTTTTCTAATTTTTTTAGCAATTCAATTTTGCTCTTATATTGATTATGGGTGATGATAGTAGATGATTTTCTTGACTTGATGGCTTATCATTGAGCTCTAGGTTCCTTGTCTGGCCAAAGCAATGATAACATTCACAGACATGGAAGTCTTTTTTGTCAAGCCCGAGAACCCCATTGGGATTGCCAAACTATTGATTTTTAGTATCGCTACCATTAGGCTCAAGGACATTGGAATCACCATTATCATTAGACTCTAGGGCCCCACAAAGATTCTCATTTAGCCTATTATCATACCCATCATCAACAGGATCAAGGGCCCTACTGGGAACATTGTTTCAACCACTCTAGAGCAAACACCTACAGGGAACATCTTTTTGATCTTCCACAAGCCAATATCCCACCCTTAGCTCCCCATAAATAGCCTCCACCCTTTCAAACAAAGAAACTTAGCCATGTGAAGCAAAAAACCTTTGACATTTGCAAGCTGAAACCCCCTGCCCAAAATGCAGTAAGAAAATCCCTATGGATAGACATCATTACAAACCTGTGAGTTCCATCTTTTCCCAAACATTTCCCCGTTAAGCTTCACTTTCTTGAATATCTTACTCAGACAGATGGAGCAACCTTCAAACCAAAACCCCAGGCTATTAAGGAGTTTGTCCCCCAAAATTATCATGCGACCCAAGGCAAGGGTAAACATTCAACTCCACGATGGGAAAAGATCCCACCATCCCAAGGACCAAAACAAATAAGGAAAAGAAGAAGACAGAGAAGGAGAAAGTTGGGACAACAATACAAGCAAGGAAACAAAAAAAAATGGTGACATAAGTCTTCTCTTGTACCTCAAGCTAATGAAGTAGTTAACATTACCTTCTCTGAAAGTTTGCTTGAGCCTCAATCTCAAGAACTTTGAGAGAGAGCTTTGATATGTAAGTTCTAGAATTTTTGCCCTGAAATTGGTATCTTAAGAACTTTTATCCTTAATGAATGGGAGGGAGAAAATAATTTTTTCTATCTCGAGAAAGGGTTGGGATTTTTTTTGTTATTTTTGATTCAAAACCCCAAAGAGACGTGATACACAAAGATAAATCCTGGATTCTTGATGGGTCGAGCTTGTTCACTAAGCCCTGGATACCAAACTTTAATCCCCAAACCTCAATGGTGTGTTTCGTTCCCTTCTGGATTCAACTAAACTCCCTGCCTCTGGAATACAGAGAGGTAGAAATAGTGGAAACCCTAGCTAATTGGATAGGTATTTTTATCAAACGGGATAAAGTCTTCTTTAAGAATCTTGAGAAACCAGTTAGGGTTTGTGTCTTGTTGGACACTACTAAGGTTTTTCCAAAGGAAATCCATATTAAGTCTAAGCATGGGATTTGGACACAAAAGTAGCTAATCGAAACCCAAGGAAAGGTGTGCTCAAAGTGCCATAATGAAGAACACTCTACGACTAATTGTCAAGAGCCAAAAGACTTTGAGCCACGAAACCCACCCCCTAATTCCTTTGTGATTTTCCTAGCCATTAACAAAGAACTAGTTAGTATTTATGGGGGGAAGAGAAACGTCATGGCTTCTAGCATTGTAATAGATAAAGAGGTTATGCAAATGTTCTATGCGTTTAAACCTAGTTTCACTGATGGGAGACAAGCTCCAAACAGATCCAAAATCTTGACATGCCCATCTATATTTGAACTTGTTTTTCCCTTTTTAGTTAAAATCACATGTCCTAGGAAGTCTCCAAAGTCAACATATACCTATGTGAAAAGAGAGATGTATGGTTTCCAGCCTGCTCGAGACCAAGCGATCTTGAAGCAACCCCTTGTCTGCCCTCAATTCAAGCTGAATGACCCTCTTGTTACTATTCAAAAATTGGAAAAATATCATCAAAGCTTTGATGTTTGATGAGAACTCTTTTAAAATGAATGATGATGCAAAAAAGAGTAGGGTTTTCTCCTCAGAAGAACCCCCTAAAATTTCAGAAGATCAACAAGATCTAGATCTTCTAGAGCTCTTAAGCTGTGAGCACATGTTAGAAGAAGGGAATTTGAAATTCCTAGCAGAGAAATTTTGGCCCAAGAGGGCTCTAAAATTTTTGATGAAACCTCAGAGGAAGTGGATAGGGAAATGGAAACTAAGGAGCATCAACATTTTTTGTGCAAGCAACTATCAGTAAGCTCGAATGCAATAGGGGGTTCCTTAGATGAGGTATCAAAAGGGGAACAATATTTTGACTATTCTCAAAAGTTTTCAATTTCACAAACACCTTGTAGCCCAAGGATAATAAAAAAAACACTTGGAAAAAGAGGTCGAAAGTCTCAATTGGATAAGCTACAGGAAGAGATAGAAGTTGGACTACAAGGAATCCTTGACAAAAATGTTATATCCAACAAGTGACTGAGGAGAGCATGTTTCTCTCCTCGTATGCAATAAAAATATTTTCTTGGAATGTCAGGGGTATTAATGCCCCTGACAAGAGAGCTCAGATCAAGCTCCAATTGGGCACTTATGGAGCTAATATCATACTTCTAGAAGAAACCAAAATGTCTAAAGACCTCTTCAACTCTTCAATCCTTGAATGGAAAAAATGGAATTCAAGTCATACTCCAACACAAGGTGCTTCAGGGGGTCTTGCCACTATCTAGAACCCTAAAACAGTGTCACTTGAACCTAAGGTTAATGAGAAAAATTGGCAACTTTTGAAGGTCACAAATTTTGACCTAAAGTTTTGGTTAATCAATACCTATGGCTCAACATCTACAGCTGATAAGAAGAAATTATGGGAAGTCATAACACATATCTTGGATAACATTGGTGAGGAAAAGGCAGTGTTGGTTGGAGATTTCAATGCTATTATTTCACCACAAGAAAAGAAAGGTGGTATTTGTCTGCCTAACAAAGTTATGGAGGACTTTAGTTTCTTCATTCAATATAATGCCTTAAAAGATATATTGCTTGAAATAGGGAAGTACACATGGAAAAACCATAGAAATGACTTCCTACAAATTTTTGAGCACCTGGATAGATTCTTGGTCTCACCAAACTGGTTTGGGGAAAATTTTACTCTCATGTCATAAATTCTACCTTTCACAGGCATTGACCATTTCACCATATCTCTTAACATAAATGATAACCAACCCTCCTTCAAGTGTAAATCATCATTTAAGTTTGAAAAAATGTGGTTCAGACACCCCCACATCATGCAACTTCTCCAACAGTGGTGAACAAGTGCTCCTTACATCAAGGGTTTAAAAATGTTCTAGTTATGTAAAAAGTTGACTTATGTGAAACAACAAATTATTCTCTGGAACATCGACACTTTTAAGAATATTTTTGAGTAGAAAGATAGTGTCTTCCATTAGTTAACATAGGTGAATTTGACCATATCATCTCACAAGGCCTAGATAGAGAAACTTTTGAAAAATAAAAGAAATTACAATTGCAATGGGAAAAATTAGTTGAAAGGGGGGAAATATACTAGAGACAGAAGTCTCAAGAATTATGGTTAAAAGATGGAGATCACAACACAAATATTTTCACATATCATCCTAGAACAAGAGGGCCAACAACTCCATCTTCTCTATCACAGATAGTACAATAGGTCTTTTGTTGACTAACGAAGCAAAAATAAGAAATGAAGGGGTGAGTTTTTTCTCTGACCTCTTATATGCCCCAGCTGACAAGTGACCATCAACAGATAGAGACACAGATGAACTCTTAGAGGAAATTCCCAAACTTATTAAAGATCAGGAAAATGAAAACCTATTGAAACCCTTTACTCTAGAGCAAGTAAAATCAGTAGCATTTTCAGTATCTCCGAATAAGGCCCCAGGCCCGGATGGCTTCACGACCCTCTTCTTTCAAAAAGGTTGCAATTTATTGGTTTTGAACTCCTAATAGCAATGGAGGAATCAAGGAAAATAGGCACAATGCTTAAGCAATTCAATACCACCCACATAGCACTCATTCCTAAAGTGAAGGAGCCCAAAACTTTTGTTGATTTTAGACCAATCTCTTTATGCAACACCATCTACAAGATTTTCGCCAAAGCCATTTATCTTAGACTTAAGCCATTCATAAGCAAGATTATATCCCAAGAACAAGGAGGTTTTGTTCTAGGAAGGGAAATACTGAAGGGAGCCTTGGTAGCACATGAAATCTTACACTCCATTAAAGAAAACAAGCTATCATATTTTATCATCAAATTAGATATGATGAAAGCATATGATAAGTTGGACTAGTCTTTTCTGTAGCAAGTTCTGAAGAAGTTTGGCTTTATTAGTAAATGGTGTAAGTGGATGTTGTCTTGCTTGTCAAGTGCCAAGTTCTCTGTCATTATAAATGGCTCACTAGCGGGTTTCTTCTCATCCACACAAGGTGTTTGTCAAGGTGACCCTCTATCACCTTTTCTCTTCATTTTAATGGTAGAGGCCCTTAGCAGGTTGATTCACAAGGAGCACACTCAAGGCCTTTGGAAAGGTATTGTCATCTTGAACACTAATATCTCAGCCACACATTTTCTCTTTGTAGATGATACCCTTTTATTTGGTTTTTCATCACTCAAGGAAGCAACACACATCAAACAAATGATAGATAAGTATTCATCTTCTTTAGGTCAGAAAATAAACTCTTCAAAATCCAAGGTTTATTTTTTCAACACAAAAAAAACTATGGCAAGAAGCATAGTGAATAGCCTAGGCTTTTAATTATCTAAGTTACCCTGTAAATATCTAGGTATTCCACTCTTTATCTGTGCAAACCAAGCTCCTTTTTGGGATAAGGTCATCCAAATCCTAAAAGAAAAATTCATCTCATGGAAAGCTAAGTGGTTGTCCTTCTCGAGCAGAATTATGATGGTCAAAGCAATTCTAGCGGCTATACCAAACTACTATTTGGTAGTCCTACATGCCCCTAAATTAGTCATCCTACAGATTGAAAAGATCATTCGTAGTTTCTTATGGAAGGGTAACATAGATGAGAAAAATAAAATCCCTCAAGTTTCCTTTGACAAGATGTGCTCAAATACATTATCAGGTGGTGCAGGTGTGCATAAACTTTCTGCAAGAAACCTAGCTTTGGGGGAAAAGTTAGTATGGTGGATGTATACCAAATCTACCTAAAAATGGGAAATATTTCTATAGGTCAAGTACTTAGACAACAACAAGCCTTCAAGGATACTAACAATTTCAAATCCCTAGAATGGATCGGCCATGTGGAACTTCATTGTAACATGTACGTAAGTTATTTTCCCTTATATCTCTTGGGAGGTTAACAATGTTAAGGATGTCCAATTCTGGAAAGATTCTTGGAATGGACATCCCCCCCTAAACGACATCTAAGACCTACAATCAGTAATTGACATTATCACAAACAAATATGGTTGTAGACTGACCGACTACATCTAGAACATAGATAAGGATATAGGCCTAATTACTTGGGTAGACTACTCCAATATGCCAGTTTTAGAAATTCAAAAATAGACTCTACAAAAGCTCCTTAAGCAAAGGATTTCTTTCAAGTTAGACCAACAAGACAAAATCATTTGGTCTCTTGCTAAAGATGGAAATTACTCAGTCAAACAAGGCTATAAATCAATAATGTGTAATGGTAGGGGGATCTTGACCCAACAAGTGCACTCCTTTTGTTGGAACTGAATGGTGCTACCAAAGGTCGGGAGCTTTTCCTGGTTAGCCCTTCGAAACAAGATCCTAACCAGTGACAAACTAGTAAAGCTAAAACTAGTTGATCCTTTTAAATACCCCTTATGTGATGAAGCCCTGGAAGATACATACCACCTTCTTGTTAAATGCAATTTTACAAATGAATGTTATTCTTTTGTTAAAAGTAAGTTAGGAGTTTCCTTCCCATCCCCCAAGTCTCTTTGGGACCTTTTTTCTAGTTGGTCAATTCTCTACAAATCAACATTGTTTGGTTGCCTTTGGAGAATTACCCCTGCTATTGTCACATGGAACCTCTGGTGGGAGAGGAACATGCACATTTTCAGGAAGCAAAAATTTTCAACCCACCAAGTTCAAGTTAAAATTGAGAAGTTTATCTCTGAGGTAACAAACTCATATATTTGCAACCATAAAAATGTTACTTCTATCTTCTCTAATTGGGATGGGTTCATACTGATACATTGGGAGTCTATCACCTTACCATTTAAAGGCAGCTTGTAATCCCCACCCTCACATAAGATTGATAGGACTTATGTAAAATGGGAACCTCCAGTATTAGGCTTTGTAAAGATGAATTTTGATGGTAGTTCATGGGGAAATCCAGGTATATCTAGAGTAGGTTTTTGCATTAGGGATAACAAGGGCTCTCTAGTTGTTGCAAAATAAAAATCACAAGCACTCTTTCAAGGTTTGAAGCTGGCAATTTCTCTTAAACTAGAAAAGATTCACCTTGAAGGTGACTCTCTAGTGATAATAAATGCTTGCAAAGAGAAAAATATCCACAATTGGAAGCTAAAATACATCCTACAAAAAGTCTGGCACCTCCTTAGTTGCTTGCAAGAAGTTCATATCTCCCATACATATCGAGTAGGGAACCATCTTGCAGATATTTTTCCATGGGTTGTGACTACCATGAAATTGAAATTCTATAGGGTCAATAGTTTTCCAGTATACATCCCAAGCTTGCAGAAATAGTAATCTCAGAGAGCCAGATCCAAGGAAATTGATGGGGTCTCCAGGAGAAGCAGTGGCACCAACCCCCTAGGCTCGGGTTAGCATGGGTTTAGATTGACACATGGACTCTTTTTAAAGGTGGATCACACCTCTAAACATGCACAAAGGAAATTTTCACTTGTGAACAACTTTTTGATTAGTTGGTAAAAATAGAAGCATAATTTTAGGATGAGCAACACATCAACTTCCATTTGGGCAAACAAACCATGAGCATAATCAACATATCCCCAGTTCTCATTTTAAAGCTCGCAGATACACTTGCCTTAGAAAATAAAACTCTAAAAAATATTGATCACCAAAGGGACCCATACAATCCTCATCCTAATTTTCTTTAAATTTTTAATGGGCATATGCTCTCCTAATGTCACCCAAAGCAAGATTATTGTTATCATCTTTGATGATGACTACAATCTATATGGAGGCAAGTCAAATCTTCTCAAACATCCTAATTTTCATTAGTAGATAGGGAGTAAAGTGCTTCTATGCAAGACTCTCTATGCTCTAAAGTTGCAAAATTTTTGAAGGAAACCCCTCAATAGGTGTCAACCTCTTCATCAATGCACATGAAATGGATGCCCCTGGAATGGAAAACTCCAATCTGTACCTTCTATGCTCATTTCCATAAAAATATTTTACTTCTTTCACTCCAAAGTACACGCTAAAGCTCCTCCCTAAAAAATGATTCTCATTATCATGTATGGGATTGTCCTATCAACATAATTATTACCTTTGCATGATTAATATGAAATACTACCAAATGTTTCGGTGGCCATACAGGTTGTAAGGTAAATTATGACAACGCTAACATGGAAAAAGCATCATCTTGTCAAGGGGTACCAACGAGGGGTTTTAAACCATAGGTGTGACAGATAAATTAGATAAGCAAATGTTGAATGGGAAACAAGGTGACACCGTGACAATTGGGGACCCACCTCACACCCCCATCTTCATGGTTCTCAGCTTCCACATCTAGGATAGCTAGAAGTCAGAAAAGGAAAAAAATGGTCACTTACTATTTTTAGTAAGTTGACCTAAACGAGATTGTATAGACCTAAACATTTACCCCAAGGAGCGTAACTAAAAAAAAATTTCAATGGCGAAAGAATTGTCTCAATACCTTGTACGGTTTGGGAGATATTAAAGTTTCTGTCCCAAGAAATTTCTCCAATGCAACTGCAAACTCAAATATGAAAATCTTAGAGAGCCGGAAACAACTCAAAAAGTTGATGAACTGATCTTTGATGGGTTTAGCGTTGTAGATCTCTTCAAAAGTTTTCCAATAATATGTTATAATAGCAAATAAGACACCCAAATCAATAGTTATGGCCCCACGAAGCTACCCCACTAAAAAGTGAATTTCATTAAAAAGTTCTTCCTAGGCAAGAAATCAAATGGCAAGACTTTTGGCACCAAAACAAAAAGGAAAGTTACACTTTCTAGAGCATTCTAGGGTAGTTATTGGGTAGATTAAAAAGGATTAAGTGGGGGTTATAGAAGGTGGCTCCATTAGTGCAAATTGTGGCTCCGAATAATATATTTTGTTTTCAGAGTTGATTTTGTTGTAATGAATCAAGCCCATGAGGCTATAGCATTGTAAGGTCTAAATCTGTAATTTCATTTTCTAAAAATAATTAAAAGTGAGTTATTTTTTGTTTTGCATCTTCTATGTTGGTATCTATTGTTGTGATATGTGAGGGTTTTGGGTGGTGTAGCCCTCATCATTAATGCCTAGTGTTTCTTGTTTATTCTAACATTTTTTTTTAGGTACAAGAGGATTATTATTATGAGAAGTTGGAATAATTTTAACATGCCCCATATATCTAAGCAAATCTCACACATTTTTAAGGAAATAGATTTTTGTGCCAAAGTTAATGCCATGCAAGAAGGTGGATGTTTCAATTGACAACTTGACACCTATAGCACAACTACTTGAAATTGATGTCAGTTGCAAGCATAAACAACCCCAATTCCTTTTGTTTGGCATTTCTAGAGTAAGGGTAGTGTGTTGTGGGTGCAAAAAGTGAGTTTCATTCGAAGCAGTAAGGTGGTGCCATGGATTACAAGCCCCCAGACTACCAAGTTCCAATGCAAGTGAAATCCTGAGAGCGTCCTTATGAGCGTTACCTATCTCATGAGTACCTGGATATAGTGTTCAATTTTGATTTTTCAAGGGTGGAGGATTGTATTCGTACTATGCTTGGGATTGAGGTCACCAGCCCATAGGCAAGAAGACTCCTACTCCCTTCACAAGTTCTCTCTATCTTTTTCTCTAATTTATATGAACTGCTTCAATCCCTCAAAGATGTGTTTTTGGAAGGTGATGCCCTCTTAATAGGGGTGCATCAATACGACCTCTACAAGGGTAAGGGTTTTGTTGGTAGGATTTTCCCCAAAAAGTATTTGAAGCAACGTCATGGTTTCACAAAGATTTACAATGCTTTCAAACAAGCTCTTGAACACAAATGTGATCGTCTCTTCTTGAAGGCTATGCAAAAACACTCTAGTTGCCTCTGCATCGGTATGGAAGTGGACATCAAAGAGAAATACTTCACAATTGCTTTCCTCCGAGCACACACAAATCATTTACCACCACTGGTCCTCCAAAAAGTCTTGTCATAGTTGGACTGGGCCCTCGTGGTGACCTTTGGGTTGCATATCTTTCCAGTGGTCATGGATACAACAACAGTAATGGACAGCGTGGCCATGGTTGCAATGATGACAGAGGACGTCAAAGGCGTTGAAGGAAAAGGTGAGAACTCTGTTGGAAAGGAATATATGGAGGAATAATATCAGTTTAGCAAAAAAATTGTCAAAATTTTGTAAAGTCCTTCAGAAATGAAGGATCCCCCCTAAAAATACCTCATGCTTTGTAATATTTTATATGGGTCTTGAAACAACCATGCACAGGGGCCTATAAATCTTGCCAACTTAGGCATTTTGTAATTTTGTAAAATTATGTGATTAACAGGTCAACAACAAGTGAACACAATCAAACATGAAACAACAGTAGTAATGGTCACAATTGGTAACTCCTATTTTGGACAAAAATGGCAACCTATATGTAAATGTTTTTATTTTAATATAATATATATGGGCTATATGCCTTTTACTGAAAAAATAAATAAATTTGCTCTTATATTCATAAGAAAATTTATCAAACCATTTTTTTAATTGTTAAAATACAAGCATAAACTTCATCAATATATTTACATTTCATTAGTTTATGTCATTTTGAAATTCAAAATGTAAAGGCCACTTTATGTAGTCGATGTTGAAAATTTGTATTTGCAATGGTCATTTACTTTCTAAAAGTGTGACACATGTTTGTACTTTTACCAGGCTACAGACTATGGGTTACGAGGGTCAGATGGAATACAGAGTATGGTCTAAGGTTTAGACTAAGATTATGGTGAGGTGAGATGGATTTGAGACTAAGGTTTGGATTGTGATTATTGATGTAGATTAAGGATAATGGACTAAGGGAAAATGGGCAATAAACTATAGGAAATGACCTATGGATAATTGACTTGGAATGATAATGGGTTTGGAAAATAAAGGTATGGACTAGGTGTTGATGGGTGTTTTTGCACTCCCCAACACATAATAAAATACACTAGGTATCATATCCTCTCTTGAAAGGAAATACTATCTAATCACTCATATAATCTAAACCCAAGGTTTTGGTAGTTAGATCTTGACTGTGACTTGGATAAATTAGTGAAATGAATGTGATATTGTTGGTAATCACAAGGGGACTTAGACTTGCTAAAAATTGAAAGCTTCTTTCCTGCACTAAAATGAAGATTTCTATAATTCCCTTTCAATAATTTCTATTTTTTTGAGATCTAAAATCTCTGATTTATCTTTCCAACTTTGGTTTTTTGTTTGTTTTCTAGTTTTTCCTCAAATAAATTTCAAAAGGATTAGGTCTTAGAAAACATAACTTAACCTAAGACTAAAAATAAGTTGCAATCAATAGATAGGTTCCATAAAATCTGATTTTGCTTTGTCAAGTTAACACTACACAAAATAGATGCAATCTTCAATGGTATTCTTTAAATTTTTAGATTAAAAATTATTTGTTAAACCCATCAATGTCAATGCAATTTAATAAACAATTTATAATTGAACTTATGCATAAAAATAACTTAGACTAACCATGCACTAAAACTTACAATCAACAAGAATCAAATGTTATGAACTTGGAACTCCATCAATATCAACTCCAACAAATCTTCAAACAAATTAAACTGATTTTAAAAGATGAATCTTGAATAGACACATGCAACCATGCTAACATTCAAAATTGAACACAAGATAAATTCATAAGATGAATTTTTGTATTAATTTTGGTAGTATCTTGGCAACAATTACAAGTTCTCTCTCTCTTACAATTGAAAAGGCGTAGCCTTTTTATAGATTTTCAAATACAAGATGAAAGGCTCATATTCATTGTTGATCAATGGCTCAGATCTATCCAAATTAGGGTGGTTTATATTTATTTTTAATATTGGAGGTGCATTAAATTCTTACAAAATATTCCCTTTTGTCTCCAATTTAAAATTTGGTTACAAGCTTGATCTTGACATCTAGAGCTTCATTTGAAAATTCAAAATAAATCCTTATTGTTGATCCCCAAAACACTTTGCACAATTGGCATATACTTTGGCACAAATTCTTAGGTAGACCAACATTAAATCCTAGGTTCCATTTAATATTTGGTTTAATTCTATGAATGCCCATTGTTCTACACAGTAACTTTTCTATGTTTTACCCACAAGTGAATAGTTTATGCATCTAATATTAAGAGAAATATTTTTTTTCCTTTTCCTTAGAATAATGAATGAATATTTGAAACATAATTTAAAATTTTCCATTGCATACAAAAGAATTCCTTTCATTGATTCAAATAGTAATGATACATGATTTCCATATGATATTTCATATTTTCAATTCCAATAGAGATGGATATGAATTACATACATAGCTTTAAACAAGCTTACAAAAAGTATAAAGTACAATGGTCCAAGAGTTCCCCCTCAAATATCGACCACCAACTGAAGAGGAGAAGCATCACTCAAGTGCTTTTCTGCCAACCTCAAACTAACTATGGTCCCCCACACATCTATCTAACTGATAGATGGCCCTTCCCTTCGATGAAGAGATTGGTTTAGTAACCTCATAACAATAGCATATTTGAGCTTGGTGTTGTGTCCTATATGTTTCTAGACTGGCATACAATGGTTACAACTTACTTGTATGAACATTCCATGCCTAGTACGTAATCCTAAATCACAGTGAAACCAACAATGTAAACAATGGCTACTTACACTACTTTGGCCAAAGTTTCCATTACCCTTAACTTAGAGTAGATGTCACATGTTCACCCACCTTCCTAGCTCAATTTGGATTAAATGACCATTATACTCTATATCTATGTTTAACCCTTTCCCACGGATTTGACCAATCATAGGAATAATCCTACATATTCATTCTATAACAATACGACTATACTACCATAGTAATTTATCAACATTTAGCATTAAGCTACATATGTGTAACATAGACTCCTTGTTTATATCAAGATAACTACACATAGTATAACTACGTTGCACTATAAGAAACTCTCATATATAGGGTACATAGAAATACTTATTCAACAAGAAAGGTTCTACAACATAATGCACAACTTGTAAACATACAAACAATCAAACAATCTCCAAATGTATTCCAAAAACACTCTTTTCTCAATATGGAAAATAACCATTTAATCATTTTCAACATAAATATAAAGGTATAGAACTAGCATGCCTGATTAAGCTTCCAATTCGATTTATCTTCTTCCTAGAATGATTCCTTAAGATGGCTAACTCCTCCTCCAAATTCCTCTTGATTAACCTCTTCTACCTCTCACAAAATCTCTCAATACTCTCAAATACAAAACACCAAAATAACTCCCAACTTACAAACTCTCAAACTCACAACAAACCAACATCAAGACAATAAAAAAGATAAGTGTAGTATTTGATATAATGGGCTCCTCTATTTATACTAATTCGTGAGTAACCGATGGCTGCAAAAAAGAAAGTATAACTGCCACATTTCTTCCTCATGCAATGAATCGTTTACAGGTTTGCAACACATATTAGTTTCATGGTTGAGTCAAGTATGGATTTGGGATAGCAAGCTGAAAGTAGGTTTCCTATTTCAATTTCCATTTCAAAGTATTGCCAAGTTTACACTTGACTATTTCAAATTGCTTATTTGTAGGTTATTCAAATTCATAGTCTTTTGTTGCATTACAAACACTTCATTTTATATGGTGCCACCTAAAGACTTTGGCACCGCCTTCACAGGCGTGGCCAAAAGAATATCTCCTTGTTGCTCTTAACTTTTATTTCCCTTCTTTATGTGCTTTACACAGCTATAATGTTTATTACGTGCTGTTTTGAAGTTTGAATTGGTCATGCTTTTATTTATGCATTGGATTTTCCTTTAAATAAAGTTGTGTTTTATGTCTTATGGGCCTATGTTATATTGTATGCTTTGTTGCATATTACTTCCATTATATTCATCGCTATCTTATGTGCATTATGATTCATATTATCAACTTCACTTCACATATGTGTGTGTGTGTGTGTGTGTTTGTGTATTTACATATACATATACATATATATATATATACATGTATATATATATATATACATGTATATGCATATATATACATATATATGTATATATATGTGTGTGTGTGTATATGTATATGTATATATATATATATATATTCCATAAATTTTTACAAACATATTTATTTAAATAATGAATAGTATTACGTATATACATTATGTATATATTTATATATATTCCATAAAGTTTTACAAACATATTTATTTAAATAATGAATAGTATTACATATATACATTATGTTTGACTATATATATGTAATTATATGTATACCACATATACATGTATACGTAACCCTATTTTGTCATCTTTATAATTTATACTAATACAAATAAACCCTTCGATTGACATACATACATGGGTTGCATATATACATATATATATCTATATGTCAACTAAGTCTAATCGGTATCCCCATGCATATGGGTAGTCCATCCACGAGTATGTGTAGGTATATCTACCTATGTATACTCGTGTCTATATTCACTCACATGTATGAGTCTGCCATAGACATGTACACATATACATATATATACATCTTATGTATATATCTCATCGATACCAAAATAAGCAGACAAGGATAAGTTAACACAAAAACACTTAGATTCAATCATAATTCTCAATCACAATATTCACAACAATGATTACTTACCTTACATAGAAATTGACTTAACTCTCTAAAAGACCAATTAGGACGTGAGTGTGTGATTTCTCAGTTTAGGCTAGGGTTACAAGACCAAGTTCTTCTCTTGAGTGATACTTCCCCTCTCTTCTGGAGGATTGAACCTATTCCTGCACTCAACTTGACACATCATAATCGTACTTATCCGAATACAATTTAATCATATTAATCATACATTTCATAGTTAGAAACATTATAAAATATCAAAGTGCATCAATCATTCATTCATCATATCTTCATTCATGATTCATAAAATATATTCATATAAAGTTTGATAAAACACATTCAAATAGAGATCCATAAAACACATTTATTTATTCAATCAATTTAACCAAACAAGGTAATAGTAATTAGGCAATACTGCTTGGGGTGTAACAAATTTAATTACAATCTTTTCCAAATTTCCCTCTTGGCAGCCTGGGGATACACAACACCTCCTTTTCAAAATTTTAACCCTATCAAGGAATTTCAAAGATTTTAGGCTATCAAGAATTTAGGAGATTTTTGAATTTCAAGAAAATTTTCATTTTGGGAAATTTTTCATTTTGGGAAAATTTCTATTTAGGAAATTTTTCATTTTGGAAATTTTCCTTTAAATGGGAAATTTTTCATTATAGGAAATTTTCCTTTTGGAAAAATTTTCATTTTGGAAATTTTCATTTTAGGAAATTTTCCTTTTGAAAATTTTTCATTTTTTTCCTTTTAGAAAATTTTTCATTTTGGGAAATTTTCCCTTTCTAGAAATTTTTCATTTCAGGAAATTTTCCCTTGTTAGGAAAGTTAGACATCTGAAAGAGTTTTAGATTTTCCCGAAAATGGAATTTTGAGGATTTTTGAATTTTGTGGATTTTTGACTTTCACGAATTCTTGATAGTTTTGGATTTTCTCCATAAGAGGTGAATTTCCTATGGATGAAGAAATCCCCAAGAACTTGAAATTCCCTAAAATTAAGGGAAATTGAACTTTAGACCCTAAAAATTATTTTCAATGACTTCCCACTTGGCTTTTCTTAGTTGCAAATATTCCTCAAATCTCCCTTATTTGATGAGAACTTGATAAATAGCTGGAATATGACTCCTAAAAGCAAAATTTTGAGGACTTTTCTCCTAAAGAGAAAAGATAGGGAACCTACAAAGTGAAAAGGAAAGAGGGGGACCTTGTTTACATTGGGTGTGTGCAAGGCACGAGACTAGGTATAATGGATTAAGGTCTGAAAGGATAATAGACTAAGGAAAAATGAATAACGAACTATAGGAAATGGAATATGGATTATGGACTTAGAGGGATAATGTATAAGGTCTATGAATAATAAATTTGGAAAATAATGGTATGGACTAGGGACAATAGACTAAGGTTTGAAAGGATAATGGGTATATAATATGGATTTTGAGGTGAAAGGGGATGAAATTATTTGGACTATGGGACTAAGTTTATAAGGGTAAGATGGAAAGGTGAAGTGATTTGGTCTAAGGTTGGGCTAAGACTATGGATGATGGTTTTTCTAACCTTGGCTTCAAATTATTATTTCAAGGATACCAATTTGGATTATGTTTCCAAGAAAATAATTGGTTTTTAGAAGCTTGACTTGGTTTGAAGGTTGCAAACAAACATTTGGTATTCACAATCTAAACAAATTAAGACACACTCACAAGCCTAAGATTATTCAATAAAATATTATCAATCCTTGTGGGCCCACAAATATAACATCTACCAAGGCTGTGGGTAGTTATGGAATGCAAGGTCATGAACCACCTATGAACCCCTAGGGTGGTGAAATTCATTGATAGGCCTCTTATAAAGAAAAAGAAGACAATACTTGCTTTTGATCCTCAAGATCACCCTAAGTTATGAGAGTAGACCATAAACAAGTATCATTTTGGGGTGAAAACAATAATTGTAAATTAATTAACCCAAATCTAAATGTAAAAGTGAATTTTAATCCCAATTTTCAATGTGAGCAAATAATAAAAAAGACAAAGCACCCAAAAATGAAAAAAGTCTATAAATAAGTCTTCGACAAATATCCTACATAAACAAAAAAAATATTAGTTTCTTAGGAGATGTCTTGGAATAACATGAATACTTACAAGATTTCAAATTATAAACATGCGAACATAAGTGTAAAAGTAATCAAAGTGGTGTATGATATCATTAAGTGTAAAGAAAATGAATATAAAGAATTGAAAATAAAAATAATGAAGATAAATGCTAAGAGAGTGGGTTACTACCCATGCTTATTCTCTTGCATATATAATCACTTTCTTAAAAATTTAAAACTATAATCAAATTAATAAATTTACACTTGGTATATTATCAACAAAATACTCTTTACAATGGAATTTTTCCACACAAACAAGGAAAATCCATTCCCTTATGCATGTGTAAGAATAGATTGGTCAAAGCGTACATATTCATCAAGATAGTTTCAATTGCAAGTTAAAAGTGCAATAATGGTCATATATTTCTAGGTAAAAAATATAGCAATGATGTCCAAATGAGATCATCTAATTGATTTATTACATGTCACATTTATCTTCAAGCACAGGGATCTATATGCACCTAGCTTTTGAATAAACTTGATTCAATAGATATGCATGGCTCTAAAATATGTCTACTTAAAGTGAACTCCCACAAATTATTAAAAGGAAAATTTCCACAATAGTGTGATACAAGTTAACTATTTCTAGAAGGTCATTTGACACAAGACAATTATTTTGATAAATTTTCTTGAGACATGACAACTATTCCACAAAGTTGTGTGATACAAGATTACTAGTACACCACTAGAAATAGAAAGATGAAGATGTTTGGGGCCTAGGATGGTTTACAAATTCAATTGATCAACCAAAGTAAACATCTACTAATATTGGGAACATTCACATGGAATGGAATATGATCAATTTAATTGCTAACTTCTACAAAGCAACACTAGTTTTAATGATAGGCTTGTCTACTTCTTATAATAACTCAATAATAATTTATAAACTATAAGGCCATTATGTGGAAGCTATTTCCCTCTATAATATTTTTTTATATAGATCCTATGAAAAATAATGGTCTTATAATTAGAGGAATCACATTAAAACAAATAGTTCATGTTAGTGAAGCAATTGAAGACTATATACATGTTGTAACAATTAGACCTACCATTATAGAAGCGCATGGAAACCTTTCTTCTACTTACAAGGATATTGACCATGTGGAAGTTTCTATGGAGAGTTAAAAACAATCACACTATTGTTCTCTACTAATGGAAAGGGGGATAATTTTTTTAATATATGACAGAGATACATATATTGTTAATACATTCAAATGCCTAGACCATTGCATTAATATTTCCTATGCATTACATAATTTGGTCTACTCCTCCATCAGTTCTTTTTGCAATTACCTATTGAACATGTTTCTAATGGTCTTTTAGGTTTATATATTCTATTATACTTAAATAGTTTTCTAAAAATAAAAAATAGAGCAAAGATTGACAAGAAACCTTGTTAAAGAAGAGATGCACAACATAGATAAAAGATGTTTCTTTAATTAAAACATTTATCAATAATTTTGAGATAGCCATCTATAATACCAACCCTAAGATACATTCCTCTTACAATTATATGAAAAATTTAAGATCAACACAAAAACACGAGACAAAAGGCAAAGTGGAAAGAGGACCAAAAGAAAATATATCCTTAAAACCCCCACCAAAGGTAGAGTGAAGGTTTTATCATCCAACTTGATCCGTATGAGTCTAAAAGAGATAAGGAACAACTATAATGATCATATTTATGTGGAGATGAAGTACTTGGATAGATATGAATTGAGATTCTATGTTTTCTTTGAAGTTTATTGGCTACTATAACCAATGTTAGAGTCCATGGTTTGAACAAGAAAACTCATGTTTTCAAATCATGGATGTATTTTTTCACCTATAAAGGAAGAGCCGACTATTTTGAATGATCATTGGGCTCAAGTTATGATATATTAGCTCAAAATATAGTAGATTAGAACCAATGGTACATAGACATTCATATTGATAAAAAAAAGGGCATTTCTATGATTTACATGGAGAACGAGGAAATTTCTATCATTTACCCAAAACTTAATTCATAGTTGTACCTTGAAATTCCTAAAGCTTGATATAATTCAAGCCAAGAAAATAAGGAATAATAAAAATGAGGATCATGGGAACCCTATCCCCAACAAAGTTTCCAAAATGTGCACTTCGTAGATGAGTTATAAAATAATGGATTAGCACCATAACATAAGTCAAATTTCAAATAGATGACAATACTCAGATAGAGAGAAATGAAGGCAAAACAATAATGTAAAATGAAACTAAAACACTTTTGAAACCTCCATTATCTTTGAGATGTTCTCCAAATGATGATATGTGATTTATCCTTACTAAAATGCTACACAAATATACATCACGAGGATATGATAGTAATTGATTGATTAAGAAAATGGCATCACATGACAATAGTTTGTGAATAGCTTATCAAATAGGAGGATGAGTCTCTCTTAAATAGACATCAAATGGAGAATGGGGGGTCAATATGTAAGATTAAATAGAGGGTTAGGATTTGGGATAGATAGATAGAATGTATAATGTCATGAAAAGTGTCATAAAGGAGAAGGATATTCTTGATCAATGGACAAGATTTGATCAATTTGAGAGGTTAAATGAGAAGAAAGTAAGTGTCATGTGATGTGGAAGGCCAATCATGCTCACACATGTGTGAGAAAGGTGGTATTTATTGAATATATTCTCACACATGAGTGAGCATTTGAGGGATGGGGTGGAGGTCAAATCTATGCTTCTAAGATGGCATGCTCACAAATGTGTGAGGAAGAAGTGGGATGATTCAAACAATCTCACACATGTGGGAGCATGGAGTGGGTTGATGTGGATAGCTAACATGCCTCCAATCTAGAATACTTGCACATGCTTGAGCAAGGAGTGGGATAAGTTGGCATGCTCACACATGTGGGAGCATAGGGGGATGATAACACATGTTAGATGATGGATGACTTAGATTTTAATCCATGAATATGGATTAAATGACTAGGATTAAAATGGAAAGGATTGGGAATGTTTTAGATTATTAAATTAGAAGAAATACTTAGAGGAATTAATTTATCATAATTAATTAACTAATTATAGAGGGTGATCCCACAATGCTGATTTACACTTTCTCAAAGATCCTGATTTTTGTTGAAATCACATATTTTTAGAAAATATAATGATTTAATCCTTGAAAATTTCCATTTAAAGTATTCCAATTGAAGAGAGTTTGATCAAACCACCTTAGATCAAACCCCCTTGGATAGAACCCCGCTAGTTTTAAACCATACCTATAACAAAGTCTCCTTTACACCCATCAAAATGCTGATAAAAAACCACTTTTGATTTATCTTTTGGGGGATCAAATGAATTCATTTAATTTAATTTTTTTTGTGAGTATGTAGTCCTTATTATAAGCTTCCCGAAAAGTATAATTTTAAATAAATTTAATTTGATTATTATATTTATTTTTTATTTCTTGTGAATGTAGGTTTTTCATAAAAAATCAAGCTCTTTGTTCTGCACATGTGGAAAAATAGCATATTATCAAAATAAAATTCTAAAAAATATGTTCATGCTAGGTATTGGTGTCCTTGATCCAGTAAAAAAATAATTGAATTTTGATACATACAAAAAAAGTTATGTTGTATACAGTCTACCTATGTCTAAATTATAATTGGTTTGACTTTGAAACTTGATTAAGGAAAAAATATTCAATAAAACACTATGAAACCAAATGAATTGGTTAGATATCATAGTTACAAATCTAAATTTGAAAAAATTATAATTTTATCCTTCATAGAAAAAAGTTATGTTGTATACGGTGAGCATCACTCCTTAAAAATGGTGTTTACTGATAAAAACTAGTTTTCGAAGGAGATGGAAAAAGAAGTGTAATCTGATTCCAAATTTTTTGAAAAAAATATAATTAGAATCTACAGACAAAATTTCACAAATCACTAGTTTGCATCATCTTCAAATTCCTCACGGTTTAGCCGCTATAGGTGCCCAAAAGTGAAGATTTAGTTAGAAAAAATCAGTTCAGTGTCCAATTTGGCCAAAAAATTGTAAACCAGTATTGTGGGATCACCCTAGATTTATTAATAGATTAAGTTGGAAGAATTGGGAGAGAAAGTTATTTAATTAATTTTGTTTAATTGATTAAACCTTGGGGGGGAATAGGAATAGGAATAATTAATTGTAAAGGGTAATGAATTAAATAACAATTTAATTAACTAATTACAAGAAGGTAGTAAAATGATTAATTGTAAGGATAAATACTTATTTAATTAATTTGTGGGAAATTAGTTAGACAAAAATTAGCGGTGACTTTAGGGTGTCTATAGATGGAAGACATGAATAGTGTGCCTTACCAGATTGTAGTTGGCAACTTAATGTTTGCTATGGTCTATATTGGACCAAAAATTGCCTAAGCAGAGAGAGTACTTAGCCAATATATGCATAATCTTGGAAGAGTTCATTAGGATATAATTAAAAGAGTTCAAATATTGGTGGGTGCCTTAGAGGATTCCTTGTGTTTTTATGGCATATAAAATAGGCATTCCATGGATATTCATGATTATGTGGATTCAAAATAAATAGGTGATGTCAACAAGAAAGGATCACTAGTGCATATATTTTACTATATTTGGTAGTGCTATAAGTTAGCTAAGTAATCAATAGATTGTGGTCACCTTTTTCGCTACAGAGTGAAATTGATGCATGTAAAGAAGGCATTTTTCTTAGGATATTGTGTTTAGACATTAGATTAAAACAATGAGAAATTATAGTTTAATATGATACTTAGAATGTGATTTTCCCAATGAAGAACCTAAATTTTCATTTTAGGACTAAAAATTAGATGTTTTGTATCATTTTGTGAGCAATATGGTTGAGGATGGTAGGGTGAAGCTGGAAAAGGTAGAAAATTTTATGAATGTTACAAATGTATTAATCGAACTCGTGACCATAGAGAAGTTCATTTGATGTTTGTAGTTTATGGCCCTCTTTGTCCCTAGTATTTGATTCCATGATGGTATGTTACCCTTAGGCTCTTGCAATGTATTCAACAAGTGGGACAATGTTGGGTATTAAGTTATGTCAACCTTTGCAATTACCCAATTTGATTAATTTATTATTAAGTATTTTCTTGTAAGTATTTGATATATTTATATTTTATATTAACTAATATTTGTGCTCCACCTTAATCTAGGATGTTGGAATTCATATAATGAATTTGATATCATGCACCAACAATTTTTTTTATTAATTGATTCTATCATAAAGTGGATATATTTAGCATATTGGAGCATCTCTCTTTTGTGGGTTTCTATGATAATTTATGACTGAATATTATGACATGTAGGAGCCAATAATATTGGGAGTTACTTTAGAATCTTGATCGAATATGATAGGATATATTATTTTTCATATGGTTTGTATTTTGGGATGGTTTTCCATGACAAGTTTGTTAGTAATGTTGAGTGGGTCAAATTGGAGGTTACAAATGAATAATCAATTTACTATATTTAGCAGGTTGCAGGAAATCAAGGTTGACATTAAAAATTGTGCTCAATTTGAGAACCATCTTTTGGGGGTTTTGTAACATGGTTTTGAAAACTATTTTTTTTTAAGTAAAAGGCATGAAATCCTATATATTAATATATTATATAATATAGGATTACATCTATGTTTGCATCAGATTGGCAAAATTTTCCCTAGGAGCTTTATGGTTTTGAAAACTATTTGTTGTTTCTAGTTTATTATTTTTTCTCTAAATTAGAACTTGAGAAGGTGGTTTCATATGAGAATTTGTAGATAGCTATTGTTGTAATGTTGAAAAAATATTCACTTTATTTCCAATGAAATACTCCTATAAAGACTTGCATTGTAGGTGGATTATAATCATATTTTATATTTGATAATATATCGCACAAGTTTTAGAGTGTAGTGTTTTTATTTACAAAGAGTTTTCCGCAAGTAAATCACTATGCCATGATATCATTGTTTATATGTTTATTAATGCATTTCTCTACTTTTTGTAATAATTCTGGATTAGTTTTTAAAAAATTATAAATTAATCTCTTCACAATTATTATAGGAATTTGTTTTCATATACATCTTACTTCCTTATAGGGAGAAAGTTAGAGTGAAGTTGTACTAGTAGCCCATTTTCCATGGTAGGAGATAAATCTTACAATTCTATTATTTATAACCTTTATGGGTAAAAACAATGGAGATAATGGAGTTAGGTTACACTTGTTTCAAATGTGCTAAAGTAGGAGTTCATTTTGGGTTTAAATGAGGCACCAAGCTAGGAATAAGGAGAGAGTGAGTTTTATTCAAGGTATGTAAATTGTGAATTATTATTCTATTAAAGGAAATTTGTGAGTAATTTTTAACCTTTAGTAATTTAAAGGTATTTGTGGAAGTTGGTATGAGTTATTTCACAACTTGGTTGAGGCTTGTTGGTGTCTTATTTATTGGTACTTAGATATATACATTAGGTAAGTGTAATGTTAGATATTACATACCTTACAATTTCAACATTATATTTTATTTGTATGAAGCATAATGCTGAAATTTGTATTTACTACTCCAAGGTTAATTAATCACCTATTATGGACAAACCTATTTATGCATTTCATTCAACTACAAGAATGCTATTATAAACATTTATTATAATTGTTACATTATAAATAATATTTCAGCAACATGGCGATATTATAACTCAAGCTCAATTCCATCAAGCACCACATATACATGATGGAAAAAGAACACAACATGATCGAGAAGTACAAACAAATTATGTCTTACAAATCACTAGCAACTAAATAACAAGGTTTAGATGTCTCAATGCACTTATTTGCCATAGATAATCTAGTAACATTACACAACATAAACACGCTAAAACCACTATACCTTCTAATCACACTTAGTGTTGTAACAAATACATAGTGGAAATCAAACATTGACATTGATGACGACTAACCTCTTGAAGAGGTCTCGTTATGTTTAGGCCAATGAATCATGATAATAACAAACTTATGGATTCAAGCTAGTCTTGTCAATTGATCACTTGGGGATATTAGAGATATTGTCTACACATTTGGTTATAAACCCCCATATTTACCTATGTATGTAATAATAATTTTTTATAGTTGTACAATGGTACAATATGGGAGCAAAATGCCCAACAACCACTCTTACATATATCATGAGGGGATTATATGCCACTATCTATGACATGAGAAATTAAAATATACAAATCGCAAGGTCTAGCACTAAATAAGACCACAATTGATATTGGTAACACTAAAAGACAAGGATTGACATTTTAGCTATATCTAGAGTCAAATCCATAAAAAACTTTACATATAATTGGTATTCTTTTTTTACTATAACTCAAAAAAAAAAACTCTACACGATCATCAAAAAGAAAGAAAAGGCTCGCCTACAATTACTCTCTTCATAAAAAATGCAAGTATGTAAATTCCATTTCACCCTCTTTTATATAGAGTAGTTTACTTGCTTCACATCTTTGATATAATTAGTTTCATTAAGGTTTGTGTTGATTTACTAACTTCCCACATTTCACACATGCACAAAATGGCGCCCACCATGGGGCCCAACCCCATTCCTAACAATTTTATGGAAAAGTTTTTGTAAACAGGCTAGACGTGACGTTTTAGTGCAATTGTGGGTTCTTTTAGTGCATACGACAAATATTTCAACGCATTTCACTGAAATTCACCGATTTATCTCCCGAGGGGGCATATATCCGTCAATATTTGAAAATCAACGTCTGGGGCAGTGAATTTTTTTTTTTCTCGGCATTGGTATCAAATTTTTCTTTGAAGCAACATGTAAACACATTATTTCAAAGAAGGGCAAAATGTATACACATAAAATCAGTCATGACATTTAATTAATTAAATACTAATTATTTAATTAATATTCGACTACGTATAAATAAATTCTCAATTTATTTATATTGTTCATATTTTCTAATTCTTCAAATCTAAAATCATATTCCTCTAATTTAATTAAATAAACAAATTTCATAAGTTTGCTTTATTTAATTAAGTTTCACTAATCCCAGATTAGGAATTCAAGCACATATCTACAACTTTTTATGCCACTTCACCAAGGTCACATGAAATTAAATAATTCTAATTTTTAAATTAGATTTATCTTCAACCAATTTTTAAACACATGGCTTATTCCTCACATACTTCTTCAACCAACTTTCAAACACATGGTCTTTTCTTCCCACACTTTATTCTTCCATCCATTATGCATGTTGCCTATTGGTCAAGAGATTCCTCCATCCATTTGGCATGTTGTCTTTGGTCAAGGGGACACCTTCTTGATTCTCTCCATCTCCACCATTCATCCCTCTTGTTCAAATCTGGACTGTTGATCATTGCCACATCACAAGATGCTTGAAAAAACCTATAAATACAACCCTTTTCCATTGTATTTGGCATCCACATTTGAAGTAGAGTTATCATGCAGGAATATCGTTTGAGCATTGGAGCATTTTGGAGTCTTATAGTTACATTTCATATCATGTTTTGCATTATAGTTACATCTTAGAATCATACTTTGCTTCATAGTTGCATTTTATATCCCACTCTGCATCATAGTTGCATTTTAGATTAGCATTTTCATAGTTAGCATTTGAGCATATGTAGAATCATCCTAGCTTCATATCATAGCATTTACATTGTATAATCTAACACCATTATCCATTCATCATAGCATCCATTATCATTTTCATCATATAGTTTCATGTAGGAACTTAATTGGTTTGCATGTTGAATATTATCTCATTTCCTAAGTTGTCATTTTAACAACCATTGTGCACATAGAAATCTGAGGGCTAAATGGTTTAATAAATCTTTGGGAATAGAGGACAATGAGACGTTCTTAAAAGATTTGTTTAACTACAAAATAGAGTAGTTTACTTGTTTCAAATCTTTGATATAATTCGTTTCATTAAGGTTTGTATTGATTTACTAACTTCCCACATTTCACACATGCACGGTTTGTGTTGATTTACTAACTTCCCACATTTCACACATGCACAAAATGGCTCCCACCGTGGGGCCCAACCCCATTCCTAACAATTTTCTAGAAAAAATTTTGTAAACAGGTTGGACGTGACATTTTAGCGCAATCATTGGTTCTTTTAGCACATATGACTTCTATTTCGGCGCATCCGAGGAATCTTCCAGCGCATTCAGTGTCTATTTTGGCACATCCGACCCTTCTTTCAGCGCATCCATCAAAAATTTTAGCACATACAAGGAGTGTTTTAGCGCATTCAATTTTTTTCTTTAGTGCATTCAGTATCTATTTTAGTGCATTGAACAATTATTTTAGCGCATTGGTAGTTGTTTTAGCGCATTAGTTAGTTATTGTAGCGCATTGGCATTTTAGCACATACGATGACTGTTTTAGTGCATTGGTTTAAATTTGCAAAATCCAAGAACTGATTGGTGTTTTCTACTTGTAGGTACTTTCATACGCTGGGCAAAGATAAATTTATAAAACTATTGATGATTTAAGTCGGGGCTGGAGTTATTTAAATGCTTTCTTTTGCTTAAAATAGGCATCTAGCTTAATTAGGAAGGATAAAGAACACCATGTCTTTTGTGCTTGATGAATGGTAGGCATATGCTCTCCCCTTAACTGAGTGACCAAAAATCCAAACCCATTCGCTTTTGTTTTATCCTTAGAGGGCCTTCCTTGTGGGAAAAAGTAATCACCCAAGGGAACGACCCAACCGGGATATAAATGTGGATACTTGGGGAAAGTTCAAGTATCACGAGGATTGTTCCGACAAGAAGGGTAGCAATGGTCTCTTTCCACATGGATGATCCCCCACAAACGAAATGCCTATACTAGAACCCTTTGTTGTAGCAAGGCTAAAATCCTCAATCTATTTGTTGGTGCAAGAACAGTCGTTCTGAAGCCGTCCCACATTCTTGCGGCTTTTAGTAGAGATGAAGAATATGCCATGGGAGATTCATGGGTATTGATGCTTGGTTGCCCTATAGAAGTGAATGTCATGGAGGGGAGCTAGTGGGGTCAAGCATCTAATCATCCACTATAAGTAAGCACAGCTGGAGTAAAATCCAAGTGGGAATTCAACAAATATAGTCCTACACAACCTAAGTTGTACATGCTTGATGTGTCTTTACCAATGTGTTTTTGAACCAATTTAAAACAAAAATGTCACATGTTGAAAGTGAAAAACCTTGATTCAGAAAAACATTCATTGAAACAACCAAGTCTCTAACTAGAAAATCTAAAAAATTAAACAAACTTCCAAGAAACTATGTCATTTTCCAATTCAACGCATCCATTGTATCTTTTAGCGCATCTGTGTATTTTTCTAGCGCATCCAACTGCTGCTATAGTGCATTTGTGAAATTTTCTGGTGCATTTGTCCTCTGTTCCAATGCATACAGTCAATCTTTTAGCACATCTGTGTATTTTTCCAGCGCATTTACCCAATCTTATGGCGCATCTGTACAAAATTCTGGCGCATTGACCCTATGTTTTAGCGCATCAAAGCAATCTTATAGCACATCTATGAAATTTTCTGGTGCATTTGTGCTTTGTTCTAGTGCATCTATCAAATTTTTTAGCGCATCTGGGCTTTGTTTTAGCGCATCCATTAAATCCAAAACCTGAGAGTTAAGCTTGTCCCCTGTTTCATAGTTTGAACCAAAATTTTAGAATCTTCTCAAGTCCAGAATCATTCCTTAGGTACCATAGAGTCTAAACTTGTTAAAATTGACCTCTACAAGTAGAATTCTTCAACCTAAACCAAGATCTAACATCTCAAAGTACCAAAATCATCAAATTTATCACACCTTTGATTATTAAGCCTAGTTTCATCATCAAGATTTATCATCCTTTCATCACGAAATGAAGTTATATAGTCAAATTAAACTTAGTCTCATTAGAATTTGTCATTCTATTGGACTTAGTTGTAATCCTTGGTACTTTTCCAAAACTTTAGATCAAAGTTTAGTCAAAACTATAACACTTGTATGCCCATTCAAACAAGGTTACAAAAACAAAAACTCAAGGAAAAGGGACTTGAAAATTAAAACATTGAAACTCCAACCATCAAAATTCCAACTATTGAAAGTCCAACCATTGAGACTCAAAACATTGAATCTCAAAACAGTGAGACACAAAACACCATGGTTGAGGCTGAAGTAACTGAGGAAGATATTCAACATGCAGAACAAGATCCCAACTTCCACAAATGCTTAGAAAATATTTTTGAAAGAAATGGGGAAAAATACTTACTCATGTTAGCTAAACAAGGTGCCAAATTGCCCAATGACTTTGACGTGAATCAATTGAAAGCACTACCCAAAAAACCTAAAAATGATCTTGAACAAGTGGTTGCTCTAACTCACCAAATGAAAAACCTTCAACAAAAAATTCTTGATATGCAAAGGGGAACCACCAAACGATACTTGATATAGGACATTTGTCCTTACCCATTTGATCAAAGTATCCACATGATCCCTTTTACCAAACGTTGCGAATTCCCAAAATATGACAAATACAATGGCAAAACCAATCTAATAGACCATGTGAGGGAATTTAGAACCATGAGTCTTTAATTTTCATATGAAGAAACATACTTGATGAGATTATTCCCAATAAGTCTAGGTGGACAATGTCTTGAATGGTTCTCCAAACTTACTCCACCAATTAACACCTTTGAGGAATTGGCCAAAAAGTTTATCACCCAATATTCATACAACATCCAACATGACATCACCATGAAAGATCTTTGTAACTTGAAACAAAAGAAGGGTGAACCGTTCCTTGTATTTTTGCAAAAATGGAGAAGGTTATTTGCATGATATTCTCGTCCCATACCTGAAAAAGAAAAGATAGAAATCTTTATTGATAACCTTAATGACGATATGAGTTACAAATTGGAATTAGAATGTCCACCTACCTTCGAAAAATTGATTAAAAATGGAATTAAAATTGAAGAGGCTTTAGTCAAGGGAGGGGTCATCAAAATATACAATGAAAACAACTCATCAAACTCCTCCAACAATTACAACAGTGGTGACAAACCAAAGTTTTGGAAACAAAACAAGAATGTGGAAAACAATGATGGTGCAATTGAAAACCAAAATGCAAAACCTATATTCAACTTAACCACAACCACCACCAAAACTAATTAGAACAACAACCCACCCAACAACCAAATCAACAACAAAAATGCAAACCAAAGCAACAATTAAGATAATGTTGGATCTAGAACAACCTCATATCGAACATCCTCAAATCGAAGGAGGTTCACCCCTTTGGGACAATCATCAGAATTAGCATTAAAGGAACTTCTCGAAGCTAGAGTCATAACATTACCAGAGGCAAGAAATTGGTAACCACAAGTTAAGCCTCCACTGGTGGAATGACACTCATTTTTGTGACTTTCATCACAATAAAGGACATATAACCAACAATTGCATGCAATTGAATCACTTGATACAAGACTTGATTGACAACAAGACGATATTTGTAGAAGGATTCCAAATGAACAATGATCATAGAGCATTCAAAAAACCTCTACCAAATTATGAAAAGGGGGAGTCCTCGTCATCAAATACTAAGGGAAAAAACATAAACTATGTCTATGATTCTACCATTCATTGTGTTGAGGTGGTGGAGGGTCCAATCAAGGATATCGAAATTAGGAACCAAAGAAACGTTGCTACAATTGGCAATCATCACCATAATGTTGACACTACCTCACACCAAAACAATGTTATCAAAATCATAGAGAAACAAGACAATTCACCGATCAATACAATCACATGAGGACAAGCCAAGGTAACATTGAAAGGAGCTACCCCTTCCACGTTCAAAGCAACTACTACTATCCCTGCAACCCAATATAACATAGTTGATCAGTTGTAGAAAATACCTGCCCAAATCTCCATATTAGAACTTCTCAAGATTTCACCCGCTCACAAGGAAATCTTGGAACAAGCTCTAGTTGCCACCACGGTACCAAACAATCTAGAGGTTTTCCAATTCTAGACTATGGTGGGACATTTGACTACACCACATTGCTTATCATTTTCTGAACACAATGATGTATCCATCACCCATCCGCACAATGCTACCCTCCACATTGAGGTCTTAATCCACAAACATCGTGTTAAACGTGTTCTAATAGATGGAGGAGTTGGTCTGAATATCTGTACTTTGAAACTTGTTTGTGCACTAGGCTATTAAAAAAATGCTATTGATCCTAGAAGGAAAATCACAATAAAAATATATGATGACGAGGAGAGATCTTCACAAGGGTTGATAGTGCTACCTATTTAGATGGGACCAGTTGTCAGAGATATAGTATGCCAAGTATTAGATAAAGAGTTGACATACAACATGTACTCTTGGGAAGACCTTGGATTCATGACATGCAAGTAGTGCCATCCACATATCACCAGTGTTTGAAGTTCCCTTTCAATGGGTAGGAAATCACTATTGCAGCTGACTCAAAAAACCCCCAATATTGTAACACCCTCAAGACTACTCAAGATGCTTTTGTACCACACAACAAGGAAGCTCCTACTCAAGGTTCATCAAGTGATGGAAAAAAACTAAATACCTTGTCTAAGTGGGTTGAAAAAAAGGATCAATCAAAAGAAAAGGGTATCGGTAATTCTACACCACAAAATTAGGAAATTCAACTTGAGTCCTTATCAAAACAAGTTGCCAAGATCCAATTGAAATACAAAGGCCTGGGGGAATACTCACTCAACAATCCTTATGTTTATCACAACTCTCATCTTCTCTTAAATCATATGGACAACCATCAACATCTAGACAACAATGATCACAACTCACCACACTATTTGATGGCACCTTTGTGAGAGTAGGCACATTAGTGGATGACTCAAATGACAAAGAGGTTTTAAACTGGTTATATAAAGACAAAGAATCATCACAAGCATTCACCTCAAGTGTACAAACAAAACAATATGGAAAAGGAAAGACAATCATGGAAAATATGGTATATGAGGGAAAAGGTCCTATTGGTAAAAGGAAAGAAGGCATCATAGAACTGATACAACCTATCATAATGCAAGCCAAGGATAAAATAGGATTGGGGTATAGAAAAGAATCAAGGGAAGAAACCAGACAACAAGTTGTTGAAAGGATTCTACAACTACAAGCTAGTGAGGATCATGAAACTGATTCAAATGAATATGAGTGGGATTCGCTATCTGAAGAGTCTTGTCACGATAAGGAAATTGATGTGGTCCAAAAGTATACACCCATACGTGAGGAGGGTCAAAGTTCAGGTTATAGACCACTTGAAATAGGATCATAACATATTGATGACTCCAGTGAAGACAATTAGACTCATAGCGAAACGAATAATTCAAAGGAGAGTTACCTTATAGACATCAATTTTGCTATTGGACAATCTAAAGATGTTACTGTTGGGACACTTGCTGCATCTAACCTTAGCCAATCCAACAATTCCTTACCTTTAGTACATCTCGAACTCATAGATTGGGATCAAACTGAACTGTTTGACATCCCCATATTTTCAAATGAAGAAGCCATTGTCAACTTCCAATGGTAGTATCAGATCTAGAAAAAGTAAAAAAAAAGAGCATATCCAATTGCGAAAACCTTTTTGAGGCGCTGAAGGATAGAAGCTTTGATACACTCCCTTAACACTTTCAAGAATGATCTAAAGTATTGGTTGAACCCACCCAATCTATTAATATCGACAATGAAGAAATAGTGAAGATTGTCCATCTAGCAGAATCTTTGACAAATCAAGAAAAACTAAAATTCATCAAATTCTTCACAGAAAGACAAGTCAATTTTGCTCGGTCATATGCCAACATGCCAGGGATTGATCCATAACTCATCATGCACCACTTATCACTACCAACAGGAGTAAAACCGGTCAAACAAAAGTTAAGGAAAATGCATTCGCATATTGCCATATTGGTAAAAGCAGAATTGAAGAAGTTATTGGATGTTGGATTCATTAGACCGATAGACTATGCCGAGTGGATTTCCAACATCGTACCTATTTCAAAACTAGACAAAAGCATCAGAATCTACACATATTTTAGGGATCTCAACAAGGCTTGCCCAAAAGATGACTTTCCCCTACCCAACATTGACATCATTGTGGACCTAACAGTAGGACATGGCATGTTGTCACTCATGGATGGTTTTTTCAGTTATAATCAAATCAAAATTGCACCTGAGGATCAAGACAAGACAACCTTTACATGCCCATGGGGTACATTTTGTGGAACGTCATGCCTTTCAGGTTAAAGAATGCAGGAGCCACTTATCAACGTGCTATGACAACAATTTTTCATGATATGATGCACACCTTCATGGAAGACTATGTGGACAATCTTTATCCAAATCATACACCAGAGAAGGACACCTAGAGATCTTAGATAAAATCTTTACTAGGCTGGAAAAGTTCAATGTATGACTAAACCCAAAGAAATGTGTGTTTGGGGTGACTTCAACCAAACTCTTGGGATACATAGTTTTAGAAAATGACATTGAGGTAGATCCCACAAAGGTCAAAGCCATCATGGAGATTCCACCACCCAAGAACATCAGTCATCTACGATATCTGCAAGAGAGATTCCAATCAATCTAAAGATTTATCTCACAATTAGCAAACAAGACCCGTCCTTTCAATCACTTGCTACATAAGAATGTATCTTTTTGATGGGATGAGAAATGTGAAGGAGCCTTCAACTAATTAAAACAATATCTGATGAGTCCACCCGTCTTAGTACCACTAGCAGAAGGGAAGCCACTTTTATTGTACATGGCAACAACTGAGACATCATTGGGAGCCTTGTTAGCACAAGAGGATTCAACAAGAAAAGAAAGGGAAATATATTATATTAGCAAAACATTAAATGGCTATGAGATTAACTAAACCTTCATTGAAAAGGCTTGTCTGGTAGTAGTGTTCACTACCCAACAATTATGACATCACATGCTCACTCATACCATCAAGTTAATAGCCAAGATAGATCCACTGAAATACCTTCTTAGCAAAGCTAATCTAACTGGAAGACTAACTAAGTGGGTCATGATGCTAAGTGAATTTAACATCCAATATGTCAATAGGAAGGAAATCAAAGGACAAGCAATCGCAAATCAGTTAGCTGAAGCACCATTGCAAGACAATCATCCAATGAACATTGAGTTTCCAGATGTCGATGTCCTAATAGTATCCACACAACAATGGGTCTTGTACTTTGATGGTTCTTATACACAACACAGATCAGGAGCTAGAATCTTGTTTATCTCACCACAAGGGCATACCGTTCCCAAGTCCTATAGATTGATGTTCCCTTGCACCAACAACATAGCCGAATACGAAGCCTTGATCATTGGAATCAAAGTAGCAATTGAGTGGAAGATCACAGAGTTACATGTCTATGGGGATTCACAACTAGTCATTAATCAGGTAAAAGATGACTATCAAACAAAGGATGACAAGCTAATGCCCTACAAAAGAATGGTTGATGACTTCAAAAAGTACTTTATGGAAATAAGATTTGAGCAGATTCCTCAAAGCGACAACAAAGTTGTTGATGCCATGGCGACCATTGCTTCTCTCTTATAGATTCTAGAGAAACGATCCCATTACGAGTCCATGGTGGAACAACTGTTCTACCCATCCTATGACAACCCTGAATCCCAGGTTATCTACCATCTGACCGAGGTTGACAATTCCCTCTATAGGAAAATCTATACGTACTTGAAAGACAACACCCTCCCACCCGACATATCCCGCAATCAAAAATGAAACTTCATTCGTCAAGCCACCCGACATACCCTTATTGCGGATGTCCTTTATCGATGAGGTATTGATGAAACTCTCCTCTGATGTCTGGAATGCAATGAGTCTGAAAGGAATTTACGAGAAGTACATGAAGGTATTTGTGGGACTCATTCGAGTGGTTTAACCTTAGCCAAGAAACTCCTTCGTTTGGGATATTACTAACTGACTATGGAGAGGGATTATTTTTAGTTCGCCAAGAAATGCCAAAAGTGTCAGATTCATGGCAATCTCATCCACGCATCAATACAAGAACTTCAACCTTTCACTTCAACATGGCCCTTTTGTCAGTGGGGATTGGATCTCATAGGGAAAATTCATCCATCTTCATCAAATGGGCACAAGTTCATTATCACAGCCACATAGTATTTTACAAAGTGGATCGAAGTTGTCCCTCTAACCACCATCATAGGAAAACAAATAGTGTCCATCTTGAACTACATTATCTGTAGGTATGGCATCCCTCAATCCATCATCACTGACAATGATAGACCTTTCAAAAATTAGAACATTGAAGAACTTTGTGAGAGGTTTCACATCCAACATCGGTTTTCTACACCATATTATCCTCAAGGAATCGGCCAAGCAGAGGCCTCAAACAAGACTATCCTGAAAATCTTGAAGAAAACTGTCAATGATGCTAGACGTGACTAGCATATTCAACTGAACCCTGCTTTGTGGGCTTATCAAACCGACATCCACACCTCGATAGGAGCTACACCTTACGCTCTAGTCTATGTATCAAAAGCCATTCTACCTATTGAGGTTGAACTACCATCACTCTGTGTGTCACTAAAAGGGATCATTTGAGATGAGGATTATAGAGTGTCTAGGTTACAAGAATTGGAACTCTTGGATGAACGTCGTCAGCATGCAGTGGATCATTTGAAAGCATATTAGTAGAGGATATCCAAAAGATACAATCATAAAGTCAAAGCTAGAACATTCCAGGTATGTGATTTAGTCTTGAAAAAGAATCCCCGTAATCAACAAGATCAAGAGAATAAGGGGAAATTTGAACCAAATTGGATAGGTCCCTTTGTTATTGTCTCAATCTTCCAATTAGGAGCATATCAGTTGTCCACACTAGAAGGGTATTTATTTGATGAACCCCTCAATATCCTGCATCTCAAGAAATTCTACACTTGAATCATCCAGTGCATTGGAAAAAGTCCTAGAAAAACACCAAAACATCAAAAAATGTCCTAAAAAAATGGTTGCCTTGATGAAAACCTAGCAAACAGGAGTCTTGGTAACAAAAAGAATAGAAAAAGAGAAAAATACAAAAAAAAAGTGAAAAATACAAAAAAATCAAAAACATCATAAAAATTTGAAAAAGTGCAATAAAAACGAGTAGTGAAAACCTGGCAACAAGCACTATTTGTGATAGGTTAGCTTTTCCATCTATTTGAGCATGCCAACCATTCGCTTTCGTGATTCGCTTTCGCGGTTCGCTTTTGCCATCAATCTGCATATCATTGGAAAGCCTCATGTACATATCCTAACATCATGGTTGTGTCTCACCCTAGATTGGGGGAAAAATCCTGAACTCACTGGTGGCAATAAACTTTGAGCTTGAACCAACAAACAAACAATAGTAGGACAAACACAACAAACAAGGATCATAGTGCAACTCAACATTGAACATTAATCACCACCAGAAACACATCAACCATCAAAATCAAAAAGCCAAATCAATCAAAACAAAAGCAAACTTCAAATGGATGATGTTCCTTCTGAATCATAGGTTTATCACATCAAAAATGAATGTTCAATTGTTATACTTTGATTTTTGTTATCATATCTCTGGAGCACCTCGATGATATATCGAACTAGAGGTGCCAAGGAGTATGAATTTTTTCTTTGTTTGCTGTCTGTGAGTTGATCATTATTACTGTGCAAATTGTCACGGGACGTGCTCTACAAAGTATCACTAATGACATTATGAATTTGCATAGGAAAATGGTTAACTCTTGTCTGTTTACACAAGCAATACTCAAGTCATCTCAGTTTAATTATACTTAGATGCTTGTGTTAACATGCACTACCAAACATCATGGAAGTAGTACTCAGGTCATCATGGTCTAAATATGCCATCGATGCTTGTACTCTCAACATTTTAAAGGCTCAATGATGATAAAAAGCACAACAAATCGGCTGTTATGAATGATAAATTTTGCATATGATATCTGCATGGTTAGAGTAGATTGGATCCATGTTAGTTTGCATCTATATTTATGGGGTTTCCAAGGCTGCAACAATGAGGTTATCTCTCTTATCAATGGATTGAGTACACTTGACATTACCAAAAACACATCATAAATCATCATAGAATCATAACGTATCAGTTGCATCATCATTTGCATACATTGGAAAACATTATCACATCATTCATCCATCTATACATCACATCATAATATTTGCATCAGAAAATATAAAAAGACGTGCATCACATCTCATTTACATAATCAAAATCATTTCATATAGTTGCATTAAGAAAGTGGTCCACTAAGCTTAAATGGGTGAGTCTCTTTAGATTTCCAAAATAATTGAGAAATATGTTAGACTTTGTGAAGCTTAATTTAACAAATAATCAACTGACAACAACCTTCCCACAGCTCTTAGAAGTTGGATAGATTCACTCATTTAAGCTTGAGACCCTAGAGGTTTTGAAGTTTTGAAAACTCAGTTAAACATAATCATCATTGCATCACATAATCATAATTCATCTTACAAAACATCATCCACACCATTTACATAATCATTACATCCCATTATCATTACATTCATACATAATCAATATGAACATCACATATCATATGCATAATCAAATCCATCTCACATAGCATAAAACATCATTTGCATAAACCCATAAAACATATAGAATTATCCATCATGCATTATCATACCATATCATCATTGCATACATCCCATAACCCTCATAGAACTAGGTACTATCATACAATCACTTCATCTAATCCATTCATTGCATCATTTGTTTGCATTAGAAAAGAACAAATACATCAAATACATCACATATCATTAACATAATAAAATCCATCACATGCATCATATAGGCATCAATCATAAATAAAAAAACAATTCAGTTGTATCATCATTTGCATCCATAGCATATCATATCATACCATCAATATCATCATCATAAACATAGAAATTAAATGCATCATAGACATCCATCATCATATAACATCATATCAACACATGGATCATAATCATCGCCGCATATCATATAACCTAAAAAATTAGAATGTTAAAGTGTACAAGGATATCTAAGGGTATGAAGAGATACATCAATGGCATTGTATCATAAAGTCTGAAAACAAGAGGTACATCATCAATGTCACATATACAACAGTGTATACATCATGTCCAAAATACATCAAAATTTGCCATCAAACTGGAGCTATGTCGTGCTCGCCCCAGACGATGCTGGAATCATAGGACCAGTACCTCCCCCTCCACCTGACGAACCTACCCCAAGATCCTACCGATCTATAGGAAGTGGTTGCGTGATACCCATGCTCACGGTATGAGATCCAGACCTGCTAGACCGAGACTGTGCAAAGCTCTCCCGCCGCTCGAGAGGAACCACCTCATGATATCATCCTCTGTGGAACTCGACCTCTTGAGTGGTGTGGCGAATCTCTCTAAAGTAATCTAATGTACCTGCAGTCGCTGCAACCTGTTGTATCCTCTTAGTAATGGCCTCAGCCTTCTCCGCCCGCCATCTCAGGGCATCCCTCTCAGTGGTCAATGCAACAATCTTTCCCTGCACCTAAGCCTGTATTTGTGCAACCTAGGCCTGCACCTGCTGCACTTGCTACCTAGTAGCATCCCTCTCAGTCATCAGAGTCTGCACCTACCCCTGTGCCTGCGTTAGAAGAGCCTGTACCTGCTCTAATTGTCCCTGCACTTGTAACGTAGTAATCTGTGTCTGTTGTTGCTCTGATGGCAGTCTGATTTGTACCCGTTGCTATGGTGAGGGTCGCCGAACCTCCACATGTCACCTCTTGCAAGGCACTCTCATCTCACCAACATCTAGCCTTGGTCCTTCGCTGCCTCCATCATCACCCCCATCACTCTCCTCTCCCTCATCATCACCATCATCGTTGCTATCCTCCTCCTCCTCCCCCTGCTCCTCCTTCGCCTCCTCTCTTTGTCGCCTCCACCCATGACCTCTTGCCTCCTCCTCTGCTAACAAGGGTGTTGGCTCATCCAGAATCGTAATTCATGGGAATGGATGCATAAACATATAATGAGCATACTCCTCAAATATCGGTGCATCAGTGATCTCTGGATGCACCTCCCAAATCACAGCCTATAAACCCTAAAAGTACTGCATTGTTGCATCGTAAGACAACATTGGCCCCCACTTTGTAGCATCCTATTGTCACCGTGCATAATAGGCCACTCCTTGGGGCATGCTCTGAACCCAATCGTACTACCTCAACACTCTAAGCAGCATAAACCTCTCAATGATAAATTAGGTACGATCGCTAAGATAAATCAACTGACACAAGAATGACATCTCTGTGTCATCCTTTGACCACTACTCGCAGTCAACATATGACCACCATACCGCCAACTCTAGATCATCCAACACTCTCCTCCAGTACTCCAACTTGTGCAACCTAGGCTGAGCAAGTCTACCGGCATAGATGTAAACATAGGGCCTCATGGCTGGTCGCTGCCTCTCTCACACTAACTGACTGACTACTATATGCTCCCAGGCCTAGACTTGGAGCAATGTGACCCCTGCTGATAAACTCACTCCTTGCAGATAAACCACCTGGTGCAGATCATGGTATAGATGGGCTAGCATACAACAACCCCATGCATATCTCATCCCATGCACAATCATGCTCTCTAGGATTTTGCCCCATCTAACTGAGAGTCCCTTTGACTTGTGGTCAGGACAAAGGAACCCTCCAATGAATCCAACTACTATAGATGACAATGTGGCATATGCATCAACCATGTCCCTCAACAGAATCTCATACCTGCATATATGGTCATCCTGAAAAACTCACCATAGCGCATCAGTCTTGCCCCACTCCTGTGCATCATATATGACCAACGCTCCCACCATAGGAATCTACATAATCCAATAAACATCCTCCAGAGTCACCGTGATCTCACCAGTGGGAAAATGGAAGGTATTATGCTCACTGTGCCATTTCTTAGCTAAAGTTGTCAATAACCCCCTGTTGATCATGATCTGGGGCATATCGATAAGAGATGATAACCCACATCATGCAATAATCGTTGTCTCAGGCTGTGTCAAATGGCAAATTAGATCCCAAGTCCTTAGGAATCGCTCTCCGATATGTAGACTAGTCAATGGCTCTTATCATCAAAAAATTGCAAGTCAATCAATCAATCAACTAACATCAATCGACATCAATCAATCAATTCAAATCAATCAACCTCTCAATCTAATCAGCTCTGGTGAGATTTTGATGAAATCTTGTGAGCATCAATCTATCATTCAACTTCACCTATCATGAGGTTTATCGCATCAATCAAATCAACCTCGCCTATCATGAGGTATATCAAATCAATCAATGCACCTCGCCTATCATGAGGTTCATCAATCAATTCAACCTCGCCTATCATGAGGTTTATCAGATCAATCAATCTATAATTGATCCTCACCTATCATGAGGTCAATTATCATCATCCTATTATTGAATCTCATCTATCATGAGATCAATGGATACCTAACCTATCAACATCATCAATCATCATCAAATCATAGACTGATGCTATCAAACATCATCGAAATCAAGGAGTATCAACAAGAAAATCATCAATCTGACCTAAAACTTCACCAATGAGCTAGAATATTCTTTCTATGCGCTAAAAAACCCTATGCGCTAGAGAAATTCATCAATGCGCTAAAATAGACCTTCAATGTTCCGAATTACTCTATGCGTCTGAACATTTCATCGATGTGCTGAAATAGAATCCCAATGCGCTAATTCATCAATCAATGCGCTAATCTAATTGCCCTATGCGCTAGACTATTCTATGTGCTAGAACAGTTCATGTATGCGCTACTTCGGGTCACCTATGCGCTACTTTATCCTATGTGCTATTTCATTTAACCTATGTGCTACTTCGGGTCACCTATGCGCTAAAATAGAGTATGTATGCACTATTTCGGTCTTGTAATGCGCTAAAACATTTCAAAATTGAATTGAAACGAAAAAATAGAGGGAAAATCAAATGCACAAAATACGAGGCAGTTTTCGGGGTACTCACTAGAGGTCCGTACGCTGCTGGGCAGTTGTGTCACCTGATTCGCTCAAACCAGTATGTGTGTTAGGGGATCACCATTCTGCTCCAAGTTTGCTTAATCACTCTCACTCACAAAGTTTTCAAAATCACAAAATGCACAAATGAAATTTTTAATCAACCTTTTAACCTTTTAAGGTTAATTAAGTGGCATTTTATGGGATTGTTTTATTTTTATTTTTCAAAGGGGCTTTAATTAATCAGATTATCTGCTGGTGGCTTTAATCTCATTTTTCGGGAGATAAATCATTTTTGACGCATAAAATTTTGAGATCATCATCAAATCATCGAAAAATCATCAAAATTTTCAAAAAATCCAAAAAATCCAAAAAATTCTAAAACTCATCAATTTATCTCTCGAGGGGGCATATATCTGTCAATATTTGAAAATCAACGTATGGGGCATCAATTTTTTTTTTTGGTATTGGTATCAAATTTTTCTTTGAAGCAACGTGTAAACACATTACTTCAAAGAGGGGAAAAATGTATACACATAAAATTGGTCATGACATTTAATTAATTAAATGCTAATTATTTAATTAATATTCGACTATGTATAAATAAATTCTTAATTTATTTATATTGTTCATATTTTCTAATTCTTCAAATTTAAAATAATATTCCTCTAATTTAATTAAATAAACAAATTTCATAAGTTTGTTTTATTTAATTAAGTTTCACTAATCCCAGATTAGGAATTCAAGCACATGTCTACAACTTTTTATGCCACCTCACCAAGGTCAAATGAAATTAAATAATTCTAATTTTTCTTCAACCAATTTTTAAACACATGGCTTATTCCTCACACACTTCTTCAACCAACTTTCAAACACATGGTCTTTTCTTCCCACACTTTATTCTTCCATCCATTTGGCATGTTGCCTATTGGTCAAGAGATTCCTCCATCTATTTGGCATGTTGTCTTTGGTTAAGGGGACACCTTCTTGATTCTCTCCATCTCTACCGTTCATCCCTCTTGTTCGATTTTGGACCGTCGATCATTGCCACATCACAAGATGCTTGAAAAAACCTATAAATACAACCTTTTGCCATTGTATTTGGCATCCACATTTGAAGTAGAGTTATCATGCAGGAATATCGTTTGAGCATTGGAGCATTTTGGAGTCTTATAGTTACATTTCATATCATGTTTTGCATTATAGTTACATCTTAGAATCATACTTTGCTTCATAGTTGCATTTTATATCTCACTTTGCATCATAGTTGCATTTTAGATTAGCATTTTCATAGTTAGCATTTGAGCATATATAGAATCATCCTAGCTTCATATCATAGCATTTACATTGTATAATCTAACACCATTATCCATTCATCATAGCATCCATTATCATTTTCATCATATAGTTTCATGTAGGAACTTAATTGGCTTGTATGTTGAATATTATCTCATTTCCTAAGTTGTCATTTTAACAATCATTGTGCACATAGAAATCTGAGGGCCAAATGGTTTAATAAATCTTTGGGAATAAAGGACAATGAGACGTTCTTAAAAGATTTGTTTAACTCCAAAATAGAATAGTTTACTTATTTCAAATCTTTGATATAATTCGTTTTATTAAGGTTTGTGTTGATTTACTAACTTCCCACATTTCACACACACACACATATAATTTAAAATTTCCTAGATCAAACTTCTCTTTACCATAATAACTTAAAATATAAATCATACTAATTAATTTATGCAACACAAAATTTATCCTTTTACAATTTCTTTTAATTTACTTAAAAAAACTTAAAGACATCAAATTTCCATAATCGATAGTATAGTGTGTTGTTTTTAAATTCAATTGCATGAAATTTGTGATCCAAAACATTTGAATCCAAAAAAAAAACACACTATAAAAAAATAAAAACTTTTTTTATTTTTATTTTAATAATAAAAACATCCTATAAATATAATACATGGACGTGCAATATATTCAATATAACTACATTTCCATCTATTGGTGTATTTAAATTAGCATCTCTATTTTACATTTTTTATTTTTCTAAATAAAAAAATTCTCATTTATTTTTAAATATTACATTTACTCCAATTTCCGAGTCTGCAAGTGCTAGTTAATAGTTATTATATATATTCTGTCACCAATTTTCGAGTCTGCAAAGCTTCTCTCAAAACTGTAAACTACTTGTAATTCGTGGTCTGTTATTGAAAATGAGACAATTCACAACATTTCAACGATCAAAATCAATCAGAGGTTTATATTCTTTTCCTTACCTCATAAATCTGCTTGCATTCTATTTTTAAACTCTAAAAGTTTGTTTTTCCTTTCAGAAATTTTAATTGCACGTCACGTAATTTTCTTTTCATAATGGTTGTAACAGAGATAATTCTCAGTCTTCTAATTCCTGCAAACACTGAACACTAATCCATAATTTCTAGTTTTTACGTCGTGAATTCTAACTTAAAATCTTCAATACTAAATCACAAATTCTAATTTAAGTCGTAAACCTAATTTTCTGGTCATAAACCCTAGACCCTAGGTTCTATTCTTGAACCCTAATCTCTACTTTCCAATCTTAAACAAATCCTAGCTTTAATCTTAAACTCTTATCCGGTATACTTTACTGTATAGGCATGAAGACCATGTTCCTATCTCCATAGTCACCTCTTTTGGTGTCTAGATTTATACATGAAATATTCCCGTACCTTGCTCATTTATTCATGTACAATGGTTTGAATGGTTTCCCTGTCTCTGTAGCAGTACCTGGATGACAATGCCTAAACCCTAACTTATTTTTAAACCCTAAATCCTAACTTATATATTCAAGCCGAAATGCAATCTGTCCTTTTATTTTCTTTGTAAAGCATCTGATGAGATATGGAAGCAAACTACCGAGTTACTAAGGTAATTGGCAAGCCTGTAATTAGCCATTGCAATTTGGATTCACTTGAATATTTGGTTAAATTACAATTTACTCGAAAATTCTGGTTAAAGTACACAATGATATATCAAATCTAGGTGAGGAGTTGATAGGGCATTTTAATCATTTCAAAATTTGACGATCCAATTCACTTGAATATTTTGGTATGCATCTGTTTCATATATTTTTCCTTTCATTATTAGTGAAACACTGAAAATAGTAACAATACTTTACTAATGGGTTTTTCCATGGCAACCATGTCTATAACAATTGAAATACACGATATTGAAATAAAATATGTTCCTGATAAATACAAAATTGACTAAAAACATTGAGAGTAAAAAATTAGAAAAAATAGACATACAGAATTCTTTTTAAGCAAATATATAAAACTTAAAAGTATGTGGGAGAACTTCTTTCATATAGAATATTTGGTTTGAAATCATTTAAGATTAAAAAGAGAGTGGGTCAAAAACTATACACAATGATCTTGGAGAATCCGGCACTTTGATCATGACATATTCCATCTTCACCACAAGCTTCAGGACCTTCCAAAGAACACATGACATTCCACAAAGCTCTAACTCGTCATATATGCTGCACAAGTCTGATGTATCAACCCTGTTCTGTGCAACCGTTTTGCAGCATTTCCAGAAAATGACAAAACGGAGAAAATTAACCAACAGAAGGCAAGTGGTTGCATTTGTTGGTTCATTTTTTGTTACTGTTATGATTTACCTTCGTTTTGTTCATTTGCATATTAATTTAACATGGTTGTTCTTTGAGGTATTTAAGAATAAGCAGCTCTAAGCAATGAATGAAGGCATCATACATTCGACCTTTGCATAATTAATCATGCAACTTCAGTTCCAGCATTATGTCTCATTGTTCTTGATTCTCAAATTCTCTTGCTTGTCGATAACTCTTATTTGATATTTGAATTCTATCATGCTTTAATTTGCTTCTGTTCATAACACATTTGAATCTGTTAAGAGTATATTGTTCTCCAGGTATATGGTTAATCTGTTATTGCATTTGTTCACACACTCTCTAAAGATGAATGATTTATTATTTGGAGCCTCTTATACTGTGCTTGATGGAATCTTATAGGGCAATAGTTTCTTTTGGGGAGTCACCTTGAAAATAGTTTATGACATTATGTAGTGTGCACCCTATGTGTACACTGGCTAAAATGGCTCTTGGGAGGATTGCTTAAACCTTACCTAGGGCATCCAATGTAGACATACGCATATGGAGTGATCATCATACAGTTATCATTATGGACTTCGATCGTTTTGTGTGCAAATACCTTGGAAGGTTATTGCCCATCTCCCAAGGAAGATGTGCTAGTTCAACAATGTCTTTGCACATTTTACTTTACCCTAAGAAGCTTCTGATAACATAAACTTCCTCTAAGGAGGCCATTGTTGCTTCCCTCCTAAGATTTTAATTCTAACTACCCAAGTATCATATTTAGTTTGAATTTTTCGTTTGAGGTTGTGAATTTGTAGATAGACATTAGGCTCTGAGCGAATTTTTCTTTTGAAGTTGTGAATATCAAAGTCAACCATTTTTACATGATGTAACTTTGAATTATCTTCAAACCCCTAAGTTCGAATATATCTTAAGTAGGTTTTGTGTGTTTTCATGAAGAGCTTATTGTAATTGTGCTTCCTTCTTTTATAGTTTTGCAGCTTCTAGATATGTTAGATAATCAATAGGTTAACCGTTAATTCTTATTAGGTATTCTGAGATTTGTGTGTGCTTCTGGAAGATGCTTGTGTGTGATTGCAACCATGAAAAGCTTTATGTTTTTAAGTGAAGCTCACTTTGAGGCTATTGCTTTGATTTCCTCCCTGGTCGGAATCACTATGGTTTGAAGCTTGAACAGATGTCAAATTACGCATGGCCTATACATTGTGGGAGAAATATAAACCCAAATGCATTTATGTGCTAATTTTTCCTCATAACATTTGTTAAGTTTTTTATTAAATGATTTGATGTCTGACAATAAAGTAAAGATGTTTAATAATCAACTTTTTGACTATCTGATATGGATGTATAAATTAAAATTAAAGATTCTTAATGGTTTTTATAGGAAATTTAATAGTTTAATTTTTTCACTTATCATGTTGATGACTTATTTGTGTAGAACTATTACAAGTAGAGTGCAATTCAGAGAACAGAAATGAAAATACTATGTAAGAGAAGATGATGAGAATGGCAAAACTTCGAAATATCAGTTTGCAGGATACAGCACACATTTTGTTCCCAAGAAGGATGGCATTTTGTAAAGTTAGATGTTTCAGTTCTAAGCTTGAAGATGCTGCTCGAGAAGACAAGCTTGATTTCATCACAGCTTCCAAAATATTGTTTTCGTCTCCCTCAAAGCCAAAAAAATTTGGGTATGTCTTTGTGTTTTATCAGGAAACTTACTGTGACATTTTCCATTTGTCTTTTATCTCTTTGTAATTTTTTTTCTTGTGTTCTACTGATTAGAAATTAGTAAATTACATGTTGCCCACTTGGAGATGATAAACAGCTTGCATCTGCACTTGCTGTGCCAATGTTTTGAAAACTTATAGATAAAATGCCTTATGGGAGGAGTTTAATGGATATGATTTATTGGTTTGCATGAGTATTCCGTCTTTGTTTAATCTTATGAATCTTTAGCAATGTTTCTTTGATTCGAGCTGCTCTGAAGCTTCGCCATGTACATTGTTGAGTTTTTGTATGTGCAAACTATGTCATACATCTTTTCATCTAGGAGCATATTAAACAATCTAGCTTAATATTCTTCAGTTATCCTCAATAAGTGACACTGTTTTACTCTAAGGAGCTGGTTTGGGTTTGTGGGTTTGGCAAATTTATTTTTTGGGTTGGGTTCGTTTTGAGTTAATTTGTAAAAAAACATTTAAAAAATCACAAATATATATGCATATTTGCAGCCTAAAAGCAGGAATTAAGTTTATTGTTCATTATTAAAATAATAAAATTATAATTCATTGTTATTATACACAACACAATTATTTAATTAATAATAATTATTTGCAGCCCTCCAAGAATTATCACTTTCAACATAAAATGAAAATAGCAATTTTCTTCCTGTGATGGTAATCAGGACAAGCATGTGGAAATGTGGGATGGAACATCATGGCAGAACATGCTTAACAGAAGAACTACAGATTCTAATGTTTACTTGTTCTAATTGAAGACATTAAGAAGAAGATTTCTATGACTATAACAATAGACATTGTTTGGAAAATGAGTATTCTATTTGGAATGAATTCTATCACATGGAGTGATAAATTTCTTGTCACCTGAATAACAGCAAGAGTTCAGAGTGAGATACAAATTGAAAAAAAAAAACATGAATAAGAGATAAAAAGTTACATATTACAGAAAGAGACAAATATTATTGGATTATCTTTTCAGCAATATTTTCAAATTGATAAGCGGCAATTAAATTTCTGGTGTTTTATGGTATTTTTTGCATGTGTGCGTCTGTGTGCATACATTTAGCTCATGTCATATCTTGACATGTCATACCCACTATGTAACCCAAGGATGCATCCTTGGCTAAGATAGGGACATCCCCAACAAGGGACGTTTCGGGGACGTGGGGATGGGTTGGAAATGTCCCCGTGCTGTCCTCAATTTTTTTTAATAATCTGGAAACATCCTGGGGACATTTATGAAAGTCCCGGAAACGGTAGGGGACGGCTAGCCATTCCTTACGACCCAACAATTTTTTGTTCCATTTTTTTTTTTAAAACACAAAAGTGAAAAAATGAATTTGTTGGAGGAAAAATTTGGCTTTATGCTTTGACATGTGGACTTGTTGCCATCACTTCTGAGACCGACACCAACAAAGACAATGAGAATGGCCACCAAGACCATTCTAAGGATCTTGGTCCACTAAACATGGCAATGTGAGCTTCTATGGCAATCTAACTACTGTATTTTCTTACTTATACATCATCAACATTCTAGTGTGGTGTGATAATCATTGTGGATCCAACTAATGATTTTCATTTTGTAGTCTATAAGGCATCCTGGACACAAGAGTGAATAGGTTTTATAATCATTTTTAATCAATATCATGTTAGTTGGGTTCTGCAAGTATGAATCTGTAATGCCCCCTTTTGGGTTTGCCCTAAATCTTGCCCTAGAATCACAAGTTTAATGTAGTTAGGGTTATAACTTATCAATTAAATGCTCTAAGTAAGATAAATCTTGGTTCCTGTAATCATGTTAGAGAACATATAATTCTACCAATGATTCAATAAGAGTTAGGGTACATATAATGCATATATATTATCAATCAACCCATTTAAATAGATTATTTAAGAAATCAAGAATCAATAGTGCTATTCCCATAGTCCACCATGACGGTGTTCAAGAGGAAGCATGTTAGAGTGCCCTAACTTCACCATATCTAAAGCCCAAGAGCATGAGTAACCATACTCGACCCCTTGGCCCCAAGGGGCAGGACTCTTGTCCATCCAGCATGAGGTGAGCTACTTAGAAGGGGAAGACACACCTGCATCCCTTAATCATTACTCCTCATTAAGACACCCTAACTTCACCTCGTCTAAGCCCAAGAGCGTGGAGTATCCATACTCGACCTCTTGGCCCCAAGTGAACTCTTGTTGCTCCAACATGAGGTGGGCTACTTAGAAGGGGAAGATGCGCCTGCTGACCTTATTGAGGTTCCTTCCTAACCCTTTCATAATCACTTATAGGAGATTCAAATAAATAAATGATTACAGAGATTAACTGCTATCATCACAAAGAATTGATAGACTATATATTCCATTATAAGATATAGACAGATTATCTTGCATACCACAATTGAATAATGCTGCTGTAATCTACTGATATTTCTAATCTGATTGATATATCAGAGTTGCAGATTGCTTGATCTTCTAATAGATGTCGATAGAACTTTTATTCCCCTATTTGATCTGTTTTTAATATTCAGAAGATATTGCTTAAAGAAAAACAAATAGATTAGATCAAATGAATAATTATTAATAAGGATTAATAATTGCTGCAAGCATCATTATTGCATGATCATATATGAAGGATCGGAGGGAGATGACAAAACTGAAAACAAACATATAAACAAAACATTACATAAATACTCAGAGCTTCAGCTCATTCATTCAATACCATCATTACATCCTACATCTCTTTAACCAGATGCATATCCTTACAGCTTACAGCTCTGCAGAGCTGGACTCATTTGAAAGTACTTACAACAATACAGACTCCACCAATATATAGACTATCAAACATTTACAACTAATAGTCAATAGCTAACAGTCAACAGACTGGAGTAGCTGGAATAGATAGGATCAAATCTTATATAAATCCTTGTCTTTAATACTGAGATATGGAGGCTGATATGGAGAGGACATGAGAAGACAAGTTAGCTGAACAATGAATAAGGTAGTTGAGATTAGATATTCCAACAGTATATATATATATATTTCTACTTTTCAATCTCCCTTATTGCAAATTAGTTATTATGAAAGTAACTATGCATATATGTATATGCTTATCATATATATATTAAATTCAAATGCATACCCATCTCTGATTATATCATCTGCTGCTGCTTATCCTAATGCAGGCTTATTCTCATTGCCTCCATTTAATGTTCCTTTTACTTCTCTTTCAAATCTGCATATACCTCTTTTAGATCTGCATATCTCTCTTTCAGATCTGCATATTTTTATCTTTTAGATCTGCATATTATATCTCTGATGGTTTGTCGCCTTTATCTTCAATACCCCACCCCTTATATATCCTCATATCTCAACGATTGGGCACACCTCTTTGAAAAGAGATGTCCTTTTAAATGGCAATGTCCTTTTGTTAAGGAAGGATTGCTTCCTTATCGCTGCTCATTCAACATTAATATTGATGCCTGAAGTCTTTAATTACTACGTTCAATCAATCGCTGCCCTCACATTCATATTATTAATCTCTGCCTGGGGTAACTAATCACTGCTTTTGTATCCCTTCACATTCTACGTTTCCATGATATAGTCGCTGCCTTTAATATTACTGTCTTTTAATATGGAATTGCTACCATACTAATTGCTGTCTTCTCATAATTGCTGTTTGTTTACTAATTTTATATTAATATATTATATGCTTATTTTTATATTAGTTTTATATATGTATATATATTTTGATATTTATAGTATTATATTATAATGATTATAATTATAATAATATTTAACTTTTAAGTTGTTAATATTTATATTTATATTTTTAATATTTATATTGTTATTTATTTTATTTATTTATTTGCTTTATACTTTAGTGTTGCAATTTCGGGGGCATACAGGATCTTGTTTTCAGGTAGGGCTTTTGCTGGTAATTGAATTTGATATGGCCTATTATACAGCCTCTAGCCATGAAGTAAACTTTTGTTTTAAGAAGAAGAATGTTAGATTTGCTTAACCATTTCCCAAAATGACCTTTAGGGTTTCTAGTTTATGTTAGTGAATCTGTTCAGCTGGCTTATGTGACCAAGACACTCTATGCATTGACCAATGTATTGAATAGCTTTGCTATATATTATATTTTTCTCCTAGCCCATCAAAATATCTGTATTTCTGCAGTTTCATGAAATCAAATTTCACGAACAAAAGAGATATTTGACTGGATAAATTCAACAAAAAAGCTTGTTTCTGCAAGAAAGTATATCATTTTATCTATGTTGCCAGTTTGGGTTTGACCGTTCGACAATTTTTTTGTATTAATACTATGTCACTAATTCAACAAAAAAGCTTGTTTCTGCAAGAAAGTATATCATTTTATCTATGTTGCCAGTTTGGGTTTGGCTGTTTGACAATTTTTTTGTATTAATACTATGTTATTGGATCCATTGGCCAAGCTGCCAGATCTGGGTCCATTTCATACCAGATTCGTGATCCGGTTCGGTGAGGCAAGGATCCATTATGAAGATTTTTTTTTTGTTTTGGGCGTTCTTAATGGTTAGGGCATCCAATATGAAGAGGAAAAATAAGGAGATAGAATAACAGAAGGCATTGTTTGTAGGTAGGGCGCTCGAACATGGTTGTGTAACAAATGTTCGGCGAGCTTCTCATTTTGGGTTTCAATTTGATGGAAGTAGCAATTTCCTCTCACCTCTCCCGAAGGAATGGAAGCATCGAATGAGGTCTTAACTACTTTGCCTGCTCTTCTACTTTCGATAGTTGAGCATGGTTGAAATATTTATATTCATATTATAACATTATATTAGTAATATATATAATAAAATTATTATTATTAATAAATAATATTATTATTGTTATATGTAAATTAAATTATTAATATTGCCGATATTTGTATAGTGTGATGGTTAAGTTGTCGTGTTGTTGTTCTTGCCATCAAGCTTCAAACCCCATTGGGGTGTTATTGTTGAGCGTTTAATTGGGGGATGAGGTCCCCCATTTGTGACCTCACTGGTTCATAGCTCTAGGTCAAAGGCGTTACCCCTAAAAAAAAAAAACTTATTAATATTTATATATCATAATATTATATTATATATTATAAAATTTAAAATATTATAATATTATATTATTTATATTTATATATTATTATATAAATATTTATTAAATTAATAATTTTTTTATTATTATATTATATATTTACATGTTTTTTGTATAGACAAACTCAAAACGGACCCAAACCTCCAAAAAGTTTTGTTGGATCCACGAACCAAATCTGTGAACCAAATCCACAAATTGAACTAGAACCGGTAACTTAGTATTAATATAAATATAAATATATTAACAATAGATTAATTTATGAATATAACTATTTAAATATATTTGTGAAACAAGAAACATATTTTATATCCATTTATATAAATATAGATATCTAAGTTACCGGTTTCGGTTTGGGTTTGGGTTTGGGTTCAGTGTTCAGTTCGTGGATTCGATCAAATTTTTTTTGGGGTTGGGTTCGTCCATACAAAAACATATAAAAATAAAAAATATATACATATTTACAATGGTAATTAAGTTCAAAATACCACACATAGCATCATATGTTGTAGAATAAATAAAACCACCATAAAAATAAAAAACATTAGAATGTTAATTAGTCAAACTTGAATGTCATGATATATATTATATATTAAAATTAACTACATTGCTGCATTTGTCCTTGCAGGTAAGCATTAGGGAAGATTGTCCAATTGGATGATGATATTATAGATGAAGACTTGTAGGCAAACTTGGAAACTTGGACTTGGAGAGTAAATGACAAATCAAATGAATTCAATGGGAGTTTGGGGGCAATGCCCCAAATGGGTCAAGAGGCAACGCCCCTCGTAGGGGTCTAGGGGCAACGCCCCTAGTGGGGTTGAGGGGCTGTGTCCCCGGTGCGCTCCTTGTCACGATGTAGGGCGGGGTTGAGGGGTAGAGCCCTCACCACCAAGCACAAATTAAGACCTCAAAAACCACACAAACCTTAATGGCGTACATCATTTTGCATTCACAATAAGACCCAAATTAAGACCTTCAAAGCCACACAAACCTTCATGGCGGACATAATTTTAGGGTTGGGGGCTTTATCTAATATTTTTTATGTCTAAAAAAAGTAAAAAAAATTTAAAATGTCAGAACTTTTTTGAAATACGCCCCGGGTCCGCTCGGGTTTGGCAGGGCCGGACCCATAGGCTGTGGGCCGGACCTTATCCGGACCCATAGGGTACCAGACCTGGACCCGGGCTGGACCAGACCAGGACCCAGGCCTAGGTACCTATGGATTGGTAACATAGATAAATATGAAACACAAAATATATCAATATAAATATATATATTAAAGGGAGATACTGTTACAAAATTGCAGCGTTCAGAGGTTTCAATAAGCCATCAGTGGCTAAATATGAACATTTGATGAACATTTGATGATCATTGATAAACAAAGACTGCTATGTATCCAGAGATTACAAAGGGTTCAAAAACTGCAGATATATAAATGACCTGCTTATAACAAATAGCATTGATGAAAAAGCTAAAGAAGCATATGTAGAGCAGCATCTATTCTGTTCGCTGTTTTATTTCCTGCATAGAGGCCTCCTAAGGTAAATATCATTCGAGAATATTGTCATTAATATTCTGTTCTGTTCTGTTCTGTTTGCTGTTTTATTTCCTTATATGATGATTGCCTTATCGATGCTATCATATGGATATTTGAAATTTTCTATATTTTAATTTTTTCAAAATTTCCCTATTTTTTAAATAGCCGTTCCTGCTGCCCCCTAAAAATGGCCTCCCTGCTGTCCCTGTCCCCGAAATGTGTTCCCCCGTTCCCTGCCGTCCCTGTCCCTGAAATGCGTCCCCCTATCCCCTTCCGTTCCTGTCCCTGAAACGCGTCCCCCTTCCCCTGTCGCCCCCATCCTGGAAAATTGGGGTAACATAGCATATCCGTGGTTTTCTAAAAATCTGGGCTATTGGATATTGTGTTCACATCCACATATGTAAGTGCGCAAATTAAGATAAGCAACTGGAAGTAACATGCCTGTATAGAGAGCTACTTTCAAAATTGGAAGATTTTTCCCTAGATTATACCATTCTTAATTTGTTTGCTTTTAATTTACCAGAAATACAGCTATTGTAAATCAAATGCCTCATTAAAATGCAGCTTTTGTGCTGAAATTGGTCATATATTATACATTTTGGAGGGAAATCTAATGCAATTTTTTATCCAGGTTTGACTTCCATCTGGTGCAATTTTTCTTTGCATGCCTTCCTTCACTGGGTAATTCTCTTTGCTATTGCCTTCTGAAAACATGAATTTCCCTTCTTGTAAATGCCGACAACCTATTATATTAACATTTGTGAAATACTTTTTCCCCTATATAATTGAACAGGACATTGTTGTAATCCCTTTGTCTTCTTGGATGCTTTATAATTTACCATACTTGAAAGAGTTTTGTACTGGGTAAAAGAATGCATTGCTGCTGTTAATGTTTGTTGTATTAGTTTTCATCAGATATTTTGCTAAAGGATTGATTTGTTGTGATTTGGTAACAGCTGTGTATTTGGTTGCACAATATGCACGTTACGACATAAGGAGGATGGAAGCGGTAATGGAAAATATTCCACCAAATCTTCTCTTTCATTTTCATCACCTATACAATAATTTTCATGAAAGATGTCCTTGAATCCAAAGTCACATCTACAAGTACTCTTTGATGTCTTATGGTTATTGAGTCTTATTCCCTTTATGGTTGTGATTGGTTAATGCAAGAGCAATTTCATTTTTGTGGAAAATTTGATTTATTTAGTTACAAAAGTTGCAGGGAAACAAACAAAATGGATTGTAGCAGGTTTTCTCTATATTTTCTAGCAAGCATGTAAAATTTAAAATTTGAAAATATTATTGCAACACCCTAATGAAGTGATGACAAATAACTCTCTCAATCCTAGTGTGATTTTTGGAAGCTGCCATCGGTTATGTGCACTAGACTAAGTTACCAGAATCGGCCCTTTACCCTGTCAATTCCGGGTACTGAAACGTTTGCAAACGGATACCTCATGGAATCGCTGGGAATCAAACAGGGTACAGGATTTTCGCAGTCTGAAACGTATCAAATTTTTCTTGCCGTTTTTGCATGACGTGGCATTTTGTGTAGTTTCCGAAGTGTTTGTCAACGGGTTTCAAAACTTTTTTGCAACAATTTCGAAGCTAAAAAACCCTAAATGCATTCTTTTTTCATGGCAGCTGTTTATTTCTCTCCATTGTTTTTTCATGACAGCGTTTCTCTTCTGTGCGAAAACCCTAAGCGATTCGACTTGCAGGCTGTGACTTCGTCGGTCTTCCAGATTGTAGGTGACTGAGAGACTTAGGCGTGGTTGTAGTTGGTTCCATTTCATTAGTTCTCCCGACATTTTCCGACTGCGTGCACTGGTTCCGGGAGGGATGTTTCTTCGAATGATTTTTTATTTTTTCGTTTAAATCTTTTCATAGTGCTTAATAGTTTATAGTTTATACTTATTGTTATAGTTTATAAATTTTAAATTTATTTATTATCATTATATTACTGTTTATAAATTTATTATTTTTATTATACATTTATAATTTATAATTTATTATATCACCTACGTAACCAGTTTAGAATATTATTATTAAATTATTTAATACCATAGTATTATATAATATTAATTATAATTTATATATATTATTATAATAGAATGAGTATTATAATTTTTTTTTTGATACGCAAGGTGGTGATTATATTGATAATATAGAAATTTACAAACATCTGCTAAGCAGGAATTATAGGTCCGTCCAGGACACAAAATCGAACAAAAAATACCTAACTAGGAGAAACATCAAGATTTTCGCCATACAATCCCATTGCGAGAAAAAAGCTTTGAAGCGAAGGATTTATATCAGAGGCCGAGCCTCATCAAACAAAAAACAAATTACATACAGTTAATGCTTGAATCTACCAGAATTTAACAAGTTTAAACCCAAAAAGAAACCAAGAGCGAACGTCAACCAGCACAAGACGCGATTCACATGAAGCCGTTTAACTCTGCAAACCTAGTGAAACCATCCAACCACTCCAACCCTTCATCCGGCACCAGCTTCAGCTTTCGCTTCAGGAAATCCACCGCCACATCTGCAATCTTTCTGTGCCTTGATAATGCAGGCCCTTTAATGTCTAAGAGAAAGGGAAAAACTTTGACAGAATCATCTGAATCCCATAGAAGAGCCAAGTCGGCAGGGCGCAGAATACCTTTACCTATAAAGGCCGCCTTCAGTGTCATTTCAAGACCGCCGAGCAAATCATCCCGGAACAGGCGAACCATCATCTCCTTGGCCTCCGCCTTCGGGGTGTCCAGGTCCAGAAGCACAGCAAGAAACCGAGAGGAGATATGTGCATTGTCTCTGGCAAATTCTTTCCTTTCCAGGTGTCCTTTGCCTAGGACCATTTTAATAGCAACAATTGACACCGGATCGTCCATGAGCAAAATGCGCTTTAACCTCTGGTCCGTAACTTCTCGAAAGGCAATCTGCCTCTCCGTGGCCACCAAAGAAACTGGTGTGTCGACGCCGAAACTTTCCAGACCTTCCGCCGAGATGTAGATGATGAATTTCGACTTCGACGTTAGAGCCATTTGCAAGTCTTTGACAGCCGTTCCCTGCAAAAAAACAGAAGACAATACCAAAATGCGAAACCCATGCTTTAGAAATGACTTCATTAGTTCATTTAATACGCCCGAATGATGATCAGTCAGGCCTCCGCACACGAAACTGGATTATGGCGAAGCGAAATCATCCTTGTCATGAATAAAGTTACGGCCTTCGTCCATCCAACTTAAAACCATTATCAATGCAGTTGATGTGAGTTGCCACTCGGCCCATCAGCAAACAATTCTAGGAGAGCTGTGCCCAACGTGTCACACTGACGGCGCAATGAGAACTGAGCCAAGCATGCCCCAGTCCTTCTCCAGAAGTACCGCAAATTTCAAGAGCTTCCGATAAATCAAGCAAACAACTCCTTCCTTCGGCTAAATTTAGGAAATTGGAAGTGACCAGACCATGCCTCAACCATTATCTTCATGTCCGTCCCATCCGCCACCTCATGTCCACCCTGGACACCGTGTGCCCAAGTGAGGGGCGAGGGGGAGCCCACCCTACCACCCACAAGTATTATAATTTATAAATTTATAATATTATTATATAATAATTGTAAATTATAATTATACTATTTTTTTATATTAATTTTAAATAATAAATATATTAAATCAAAATATTAATTTAAATTTTAAATAATTTTTTTTTTGTGAAAAATGAAATGGTAGTTCTAAGTTTTGTTTAGCATATGCATGATATGTGGTATTCTAAATTTAATTTTAGGCTGTAAATATGTCTATATCTATGATTTTTATATGTTTTATGTATGGACGTACCCAAACGTACCCACATCCCAAAAAAAAAAATTGCCATACCGACATACCCTAGCCGTACCCATACCCACGTACCCCTACCCGATTCGGCAACTTAGGCACTAGATGATAATTAGTGTATGCTCATTATGCAGGGATCTTCATCTCAACATGCATATTAGAAACACATGGCTTGACTTTCTTGATTGATCCTTACCAATGATAGACTGCTTTGTTTATGATTCCTTAAGGAGATAGTTAATTCTGTGATTTCTGTGACTTGATCTTACACTTTGTTGAATCTCAACAAACAATCCCATGAATTGTCATGCTTGAGGTTCCTTTTCAATGAATAGACTGCTTTGTTTATGAATTCTTAAGGAGATATTTAATATTGTGATTTATATGACTTGACCTGACACTTTGTTGAATGGTCCATGGACTCTTTGCAAACATGCTAATTGACTATCATGGAAGAGATTGTTGCTGCAACTTTGCACCTTCTATCCTTCACTATTATTTGTGTTTCTTGATATACTAGTGAATATGGCTTTTTACCCCTTTTTGTCATTATGTCTGTTTGTTATAATGTAGCTTCTGCTTCTACCCCAAGGAGGCTCATTGAATGTGGCATTGACTGCCACAAGCGTACTAGATAAAATTAGTTACCAGAATTCCATATGCACCCTTTCTGATCCAGTGCAATTTTCCAAACTCAACTCCAGCATTGCCAAGCCCATTCTCATGGTCTGCTGTAAAGCTGACTCATGTTTTACGGTCTGCCAGTTTTCCTAAGTTCATCAATCCACAAGCACCAGATGCTGTACACATGTTTCCATTAGCTAAGGGCAAGTCGAGCATAGTGGACATGGTGCCATCGAAGCAGCACCAAGCCTCATTGCAGACTTCATTATTGGTTTTCTCAGGTTCTAGACACACTCATGACAAGAGGTACCACCAATTGCTGTTATTGTTGCTTCATTCATCCTTGAAGGGACAGAGCTCTCCAAATGACTTGAGGGATTACACTTATGGGGTAAGGGGTTGTGCACCTGGTTTGATGCTGTTTGGCCTGACTGCAAATGGTGAAGAGTCACATGGAAGCTCAACATTTTCTATTTCATAACGGTTTTTTAATCTTAACAGCTTTGCAATATGATGATTATTGATTTGAATTGATTTCCCATGTGCAGTTGCACTAATATAAACCATTTTGATTTATTGTTAACATTCATCATTTGATAATCAATTATAAATTATCAGTTGTGTTCTGAACTCTGTATATAATGTTGTACATTTGGTGCAAATTATGGCTATTTTTTACAGTAGAACCCCACCTTACCAATCTTGGGAAAACATTTATCGGGGAACTAATGATTTATTATCTGAATGCTATCATTGTAGATGTAGGTGGAGGCCTGATGTACATTCTTATGTGCCTTTGTTATGCCAGAGTTCCTTTGATATTGAGTGAACAAGTGTTTGAGGCAGGACTTGCCCTGCAAAATGAGTTTGGAATGGGATTGTACAGCGGCCAGGCTATTTTTGACAGGCTACCTCTCATTGCATAGCATTTATGAACCAACAAAAAAACATTTTAGAGACTTGGAAAGGACAAGATCACTTCAGGACTTCATCCACTGATAATATTGGAGTGATTGCTATCCAGATATAAGCTTGTCTGAGATTCACCAACCATTTAATAACTTATTTTTCTCTTTCATCTGCAAGCACTCATTTTAACAAAATTTATAAAACAAATTGTTTTTTGGCTCCTGTTAGAGGCATAATAGCAATTTTGGTGATTATATCACACTCACCTCTATGTTTCCCCTTATAAGATAAATTGCTTATTCTTGGTGTGCTCCCAAAGGCTAGGGCCATTTGAAATCTTGTGGTTTGTATTCATGATCCAGCTGGCTTTATATCATGGTTAACTAGCTTGAGGTTACTTTTTTCACTATGCTATTGGCTTGATCTTCTCAAGGAGCCACCTCTAAACCTTGGTTGATCCTCTAGAGACTGTCCTGTTGATTGCTGTTCATCTCTTGAACCCCAATTACTTGATAGTGAGCAAGTAAATATGCTTCATGTTCTTCTCTCTTTGAATGTGATAGAAATGACAGCTTTAGATGTATTGCAATAATACTATGGGGAGGTACATATCATGTGTGGACAGATATGGAATTTTGGTGAAGGTCTAATTGCAAGTTTGATATTCTTCTTATCATAGTTAAGATCATCAGGAATTTCTGTTTACTGTTACATAGGGTGTCTTTAGTTTTCTAGATGACATGAGGTCCTTGTAATAGTGTCAAGGCCTCCACTACATGAGTGGCAATGGGCCACATATAGATAATAGGACTAGACAAGTACCTTCATTTTTCCTAACTAGCCCACAACATGTGGGCGCTAGATTCTCCTTGCTCCATCAAGGAATCTTTCCAAAGCAACCATTTGTGTATAAGCTGATTCTGATTTGGTCTGAGACTATTTGGTCTAGGAGGTTCATGGTGGTACTTGGTGGCTTCCATTTAAAATGCAACCAAATTCCTATTTCTGATCAGATATCTTGTGTAAATATGCAATTTATATGGTGCAGAAGGAGGTGGTCAAGTTACCCAGATTTTTGCTGACAGTTGGAACATGTGCTGGGGTCTATTTACCCTTCAACAAGTAGGGTATTTTCCGTAAGTGTTCCTTTAATGTAATACAAGCTCCATAAGGTGTTGAAATTTAGGCCATGCTCTGATTCACCACAAGTGTCTACACAACTTTTTTTTGACCATAGCAGCAAAAATCTTTCTTAGGAATAACTCGGCAAACCAAAAGATTGTTTCCAATTTATCAGGATTAAATCAGCTTAGGTTTAGGGAAAAACAGAAAAAAACTTGCCACATAAATTGAAAAAAGCTTAGCAATCCTAATTTTTTTGGACCTGAACATTGGAAAAATTGCCAAAAAATCATGTTTTAATCAAGAATCGCAATTTTATTGGTCAAAATTTTGTTTTACTGAGTTTTTCAAATTATCACAATATTTTCAGGGAAAATCTCAGCATGGGGGGCAAAACGATAAATTGCAATTTATCATGATTATTAAAAGATTATTGCTTCTATGGTGCAAACACCTCAATCTCCTTTTCCCTATCAAAGAGTGTCAAATTCATTGTCTAGGATAATTGAGCTCCAGTCATTATTGTACTATAGTGAACCTATATTGACTTATGGTAAATAGAGGTCAATTCCAGCATTTGTTGAATTGTGGGATTTTGGATTTTCCAATAGATATAATATTTGACATCAATTTTCCATTAGGCTTTTAATATTTTACTTATGCCATTATAATCAAGCTTTGAGCTAAGCCTTGGAAAGTGACTTGAGCTATCATCATAGACCTTGGCCATTCCTCCATTTTTTATCTTCCACAAAATTACATTGTTGAGAAGATTAAGTCTTATTCTACTGTGTTTCCATTGTTGTGAGCCATGGTGGCTCCACATTTCTTCAAAGATATTATTCTGGTCTCTGATAATAATGTATTTGATGCCTGGTCTCTGATAATAATGTATTTGATGCCTGATAATTTAAGTACAATTTTGATCTTTTTCAGCATGTAACCCACATGTTAGCTACCTTGCTAGTTCTTGATTGAAGTATTTCAGAATTTTGATGATGCAAACCATTTTCCAATTTGAATCTTTTTATGTTGTGACATGAATGAGAGCACATTTAAATTTTGTCTTCAATACATCTCCAGTGAATGTTTCTCTGATTTTTGACTCCCTTGTGATATATTTTTAAACATCTACACTCTTCTAGCTAGCATTGAACATTTTTTGGTCCAATCATTCAATTTGGACTTTATTTATTGAATCAGTCTTACCCACAGTGTTGCTTGTTTGCATTGGTGTGAAGACGGAATGCCAAGCACTTGGAAGGGACTTAAGCTTCACTATATCTGAAGCAATACATAATTTCCTCTTTGAATTGTATTAAGAAAGTATATCTGAGATATCGCTGAATGGTCTGTTGTCCCAATGTTAGCTGACAGATGTAAATTATATCCTTCACAATCTTGATCTCTTTTACTAAACCAATAGATAGCAGAAGAGTTCCGTCCATGAATTGGAAGTTAGTGAATTGCATACCCTGTTCTATTACTTGAAATTCTTAAAATCCTATTTTAGTCTTTGGCTTGAATCTCATTATTATTATGAAAAAATCCAGCAAGAGTGGGTAATTTATACTTGTCTAAGCCCCCTGCTAGGCTGAAATGTTGGACTAACTTAGTCATTTACTTAAACAGAATGGAATGGATTTACAATGCAGCTTGTAAGAGATCTTATGAATTTTCCCAATGTACTTGACCAGTTGCCAGTTGTGTCTGTCAAAGGCCCTAGCCATGCCCAATTTGATCACCATTCATGCACCCTTCCTTGAGTAAGGGTATGGGAAATTTCTTGGGCTGCGAAGAAGTTATTGAAGATTTATTAATAACATTAGTTGGATATGGTTTTTAACAATCGTAGAATCAAATTTATATACCATGCTGCATAAAGATATTGGCTTGCATTCTTCAAGCATTTTCAGTACTAATACCAACAATTTTGCATGGAGAACCTCAGTTCTCTTTAATTGCTCATGGATCTGTCCACTGCTTTGAGATCTTTGATTGTTTCCCTGAAGTCCTAGAAAATTGAGATTGGAATTCATCCAGTATGGGTGCTTTATCCCAGGAAAATGGATAACTGAAACTCTTATTCAGCAATTTCCGTAAAGCATATTGTATTCTCCACCTGTGTAATCAAACTTGGAATGCGGTTGAAAATTTAGGCTTTGTGCTGTTATCTCAGTGCTGGGCTATGTTAGCACATTCTCATAAAAATCCCAGACAGCTTCAATAAGTCGATTTCAATCCTCCACTGAATGGAAATTGATTTCTTTCAATCACACTTGTTCAAAAATTGTGAATTCTTATAATCCTATTATCTCCTCTGCAGGTAGCTCTTGGTTTGTCTCCAGTACATTCCTTCCTCTCTCTAGGGATTCTGTTAGTTTTACCACCACATTTTGGTGCAAATACCTGAGTCTCTAATCTTAATTAGCAGAAGATGCCAAGAAGATAGTTAGATGATTAATTGTAACATATTTTCAAATTTTTTTCAAGAATTCTAGGCTTTCCAGTAATTGCATACATTTTGTGGCACTGGTGGTCATTACCTTGCAAATCATTTTTTGATTTTGTTGTGTATGCCTTGATGTTGCATTTTGACATTAGAGCGAGATAGGGGCCTAAGTTGTGTTATATCCATCACTTTAAAATCAACTTTATTGTTTTGTGCTCTGAAAGTCAACTTGTACATTCAATTTTCCCAGTGGGCTTCAAGGGGTCCCATCTGTTAGTGCAACATTGTGGGGTGTTTTTTGTAATGCTGGTTGTCCTAGCAGCTACTAAGTCTTTTGGGGGATTACATTGATATTTGTCCCCAAATCAAGTAGGCCATTCCTGGTTGTAACACCATCTACTTTTATGTCTTGTGTATGGTTCTCTTCTTCCATCTTCTTGAAGTTTTGAACACATTTCTTTGGATTTTCTTCTCCTTTTCCTACTTGTTCCAATATTTGGAAAAATGCCTTAGTATGTCTAGTAAGTCTGGTCTCTGAATCAGATTTATCATCTTTTTTAATTCCTTGACCTCTTCTTTTGTGAAGTACATCTTTCTTTCTTCTTTTTTGTGCTCTCCTTCTATCAATTCTTTTGATTTCCTGACCATTTGATCATGTATATGATGAGCACAAGCTTATATTGAGGGGAGGGGGAGAGGGGTGAATTAGTATAAGACTATCTTTTACTTTTTCAAAATTAACAACCACAATAACTTCAAATACTCAACATCAACAAATGAGAACACAAGAAGAACACAAGATTTACGTGGAAACCCTTTCGAGAGAAAACCATGGCAAAATATTGCTTATATAAAATTTTCTTACAAATTTTGTAGGCACCAACCTATTGGAGACACCAATTTCCAACACTTGAGCAACGACTCAATATGAGACAACAATCTCTTTCAATGAGGCACCAGCCTCTTGATAGACAAAGTATTTGTTATGCCCTTAACTATATTTTAGTGAATAACTAAATTCCTTAGACCATCTTGGTTCGGGCTCGAAGGGAGACGTGAAGTTCACATCACCCAGATAGACTTGATTAGTTATGTTAACTCATCAATAGTCAATAACTTTGTTCAAGTCTCAAGTTATGCAAATAAAGTATATAACAATAGTAACTTCAAGTAATAACAAGAGAACAAGCCTAGGGGCTAGACCTAATTCCTCGGAGGCTTGCCTTTGACGGCCTTGCCTACGTATATAATTCGCAGAAGAACCGTAGTTCAACAACTGGGCTTCAACCATCTCACACATGGTTGGATAGCAAGGGATAACCCTTAGGTTCAAGGATGACTCTACCACAGTCACACTCATAACCCAATATAGACATACTCTAAACTCAATTCTCTACTCAACTTCATATTATGTCTCTAATCCATTAATTATAAACTACAAGATTATAGTTTATGACTGGTCAAAAGTTGTATGCTCTCTTATAAGGCCTTCTTTGGTAGCAAACTTTGAGAGTTTTGCAAGTGTATGTGAACAAAATTTGAAATTTGTGTTATGCCCTTAACTATATTTTAGTGAATAATTTTGGGCATTACAGTATTGTTCTTGTTGATAATCCTCCTTCAAAAATCTGCCTTATGAATAATCTTCACTTATTTTCTCTTCACACAAATCTGCTGGTGTATATATGATTTATCAATTTGTCTTCTAGACTCCCTCTTCTCCTCGATCCACAAACTCTATTTATACCTTCACCAAAAGAGGCGACTTCATGAAGGCATACATTACTTCACAAAGGAGGCAACTATTCATTATTTTATACCTTTTCCATGCACCCTTTCATAGCAGACTTGGGCACTCCAAAAGGGGTCGGCCCCTTTAGAAAATAATAATTTGTTTAATTTTAATTTCTTAAAAAATGGGTGCCACTATGAGGGGGTCGGCCCAAATTAAAAATAATTTAATTTAATTTTTAACTCCCAATAAGGGCGTTGTTGTGACCTTTTCACACATTGCCCCATTCAAGATGGGGACCCCTAATTTTTGCTCCATTTTGGTCTTTTGGCTTTGGTTTTGTCTCTCTCCCTCTCTTTCTGCTGTCTACCTTTCGGGGATTGTGCCCGTCTGTGAGCCTAAAACATGAATTTGGCCAAGTCCGCAAATTAGGGTTTCCACCCTTCTGGTCAATCCGGGGTCAAATGAAATGAATGAATTGAAAATTGAGACTAACGTTGGTGTCAGTATGTTTCCAGTAGGTTTTCACTGAAATTTCATCAGATTCTGAGTACTTACTATTTTTAGTAAGTGTGCAATTATAGGCAATCCTTCAACATTTTTGAGAATCCGACAGTCACGCTGCGTCCAGAGCACATCAAGCTGCTCACTGGCAAATTTTGAGCTGAAACAGACAACTTACTATTTTTAGCAGTCCAACTTCCAGAGCAAATTTCAGGGGTTATATGAAGAATTTTTCAACGCATGTCTGAAGATTCCTTCTGGGTTTTCAGAGACCTTCGCGATGGTGTGACATGCAGAGCGAGATAACAACTTTTAGAATTCAGTCTTCCGGGGCTATTTTTAGGGTTTGCATGTTAGCGTCTTCTTTGCATGTCTGCATATTCCTTGTGGGTTTTTCGAGAGCTTCGCAGTGATGTGACATGCAAATGGAGATGGTCGCCCATTTGGGAACTTACTATTTTTAGCAGGTGCATCCCGGCAGCTGCCTCCCAGCACTTTAGAATCACGAGCTGATCGTAATGCAGCAGAAACGAGGGCAAACAGAGATCATTTGATATGAATGCAAGATGAATTAGGGTTTCAAGCTTCGGGGCCCGAAAAGAGGGGTAAAAAGTCAGCATTTTTGAAAACCGGTGTAAACCACCGCGATCAACATCCTTCAAGCTATCTGCTGGTAAAATTTGAAGACAAACGGAGCACTTACTATTTATAGTAAGTTATTTTGGAAACAGACTAAAAAAAGCAAATCAGTTGCATGCGCCGATGTCAGCAGGCGGATCATGTGGTGAGGAGCACCCCATTCGAATTTCAAATCAAACGGAGCTGTGGAGGTATCAAAGCAAGCAGTTACTATAAATAGCAAATCACCTTCGGAAATGGGCTAAAAATAGCAGGCCAACTAAAAAATAGCAGTGTCAATAGGGTAACAAGGTTGTGAGGATCCAGCGTTCAAAATTTCAAACCATTCTGAGCTTCAGAGATGCAAGAATTGAAGGGCTTACTATAAATAGTAGGGCACAGAGAAGCTGGCGAAAACGAAGAAAAAGTGACTAAGTCTGGAACTTCATCCTGCAGCACCCAGGAAATGCGCCCAAGTTGATGAAGAAACATCAAGAAATTTTCTAAGTGTTGGTTTCGTCCTGCTCACTGGGTAAAATGCGCCCAGGTTGGTGGAGTAAAATGGAAAAAATTTTCTAAGTATGAGTCTTCATCCTCCTGCCACCTCCAAATGCGGCCTCAAGCACAAGAAGCATGAAATTTTTTTCTAAGTGTTAAGTTTCGTCTTCCTCCCATGTCATATGCGCCATGTCTAGAGGAAAGTCAAAGAGTCAACATGAGTTTCATCCTCCTCCTATGGCAAAATGGGCCCAGCTGCAAGAGCCAAGCATGAAAATTTTCTAAGTATCAAACAATATCCTTCTCCTATGGCAAAATGCGCCCACCTCTCAAGAAGTCAAAGGGGTCAAAGAGTTTTATGCACCACACATAGCAAAATGCGCCCAAATGGGGCCATGTGAAGACAAAAGAGAGGAAGCTGAAAGGTCACTTGTTGGAGGCATAGTAAAAGTTTTATCCTTCACCCTTGCTAAATGCGCTCAAGCTAGTCAACAAGTCAACAAATCTTCATCCTCCACCCCCTTCAAAATGCGCCCATCCTCTAGCAAGTATAATATGTGCCATGCAAGCTGGGAAGAAGACAAATGACATTGACTTTCCTCTACCCCCTTTGAATGCGCCAAGTAAAGAATAAGTGTGGGGTGAAAGGTAGTAAACAAGGCAAAGTTGGTGAGGGATAATTGCCAAGGCGTTGAAAATGCAAGGTGAAATACTCTTGCTCATGTTGAATGCACCCAAGTTGATATGAGTGAAGGGTGAAATTGGCTAAGGCGTGGCTAGTTATTTCTTCCAAGTATGAGGTGCGCCTAAGGTAAGGGTGGAGATAATATGCTTGGCGTTGAAATTTAAAGTGTCCTCTTCGAACATAAAATACGCCTAAGGTGATGGAGATGAATATGTTGGGCGTTGAGAAAGGAAAATATTTTCTTCAGGGCATACAAGATACATTTGAGGCATTTTAAATAAAATTTGTCTAGGTGAATTTCTTCACCACAGGAAAATTTTCTAAATGAGTTAATAAAAGTTTCCTGAGGCAAAATTTTCAAGATGCTAAATGATAAAAAAAATAAAAAAAATCTTCTAAGGCAAAAATAAATTTAAAATGCTGAGTGATATAAAATTTTCTAAGGCACAAAATGTTTTTTCTTGGGAAAAACGCCTAAGTCTGGTGAAGTGAAGAAATCTCCTAAGACATGAGCAAAATTGCCAAAGATGAAGTCAGATAGTGTCAGCTTCGTGAGGTTGATAAAAATTTCTCAAGTCATGGCAACAAAGTACTCACAGGGATGAGGAGCTTGAATAAATTTGTTGAAAATTATTTTTCTAAGGTGCAAAATTCAAGAAAACTAAATGAACCCGTTCGTTGTGCACCCATGAGTTCGACGCGTTCTGAAGGAAATTTTCTTCTGGGTATTGAAGATTATCGATGAAAAATTGATTTTAAAGTCTTCTATGCTTTGCTGCAGCCTTCAGGATAAAATTTTTTGATGGGCACCAGATTGATGAATCTTTTAAGGAAAGTTGGTGAAATTTTCTAAGGCAAGGAAAGAAATGTTTGTGAAGATAAAGTGCCTTGGCGAATGAATTTGAAAATGATCGCCTAGATGATTTTTGATCGAATTCCTGATGAAGGCATTTTTCTCGAGTTTGAGTTGGATGAAATATCAGAGTGAAGTGCGCTAGGCAAAATACAAGATGGGTTGGAAATTTGGCTAAGGCATGAAGAATCATGTAGAAGGATGAAGTTGACTAGCGAGGATGATGAACGCTTGGAAGTTAGAGCGTGAAAATCAGGTAAGTAAAGTGAATTTATATTATAAAGTGTTCTAATACTCCTCTTCGTGCTCGTTTTGTAGGAGGAACGTCGAGACCAAGTGGTGATGACTTAAGTGATGAAGCAAGTAATTCAAGATGACATTTCAACCTCGAAGGAAGAAAAGTTGCGAAAAATGGCTAAGTGTTGAGACTTAGTATAACCCAAGTAACAAAGAAGATGTTGAAGAACAACGTCAAGAAGAAGATCGAGAACAGTATGAACGCATCTACAAACGGGAATCTTCTAGAAGATGGTGGCCATTAATTGCTCATTTATTGCCCCACTCTCCATTATGGCAGTTTTTAGGGTGAATCTTGTTTAGGGCTGAGGTGGCACAATCTGGGCCATGCAGCCGATTGTAATCTGAGCCGTCCGTTGGACTTGGCCATCTATAAAAGGGGGAGTCCCCCTCATTTGTATCTCATTAGAATTAGATCAGAGTTAGGATAGCAGAGAAGGAGTAGAGAGAAATTGATAGAGTAGAAAGTAGAGTAGTTTGATAGTATAGTTTAAATTGAAAAGGAAGGAAAGTCTTCCCTTTGAATACTTTGTAAGAAGTTGTCGTGTATGCTTTCATAGTAAAAGAATTTTCATTGATGATGATTTTTTCTTTGTTATGAGTAGTTGTCGAGGCTTCTTCGTCCTTCCAATTCACGTAGCAACTTGAAGTAGCTTAAAGTAAAGTAGATTTCATTTCATGCAAGTACTTAGTAACTATGGATTTGTGGTGTTTGATCGAAGTAGCTTCTCTTTATCCATACCACTAGCAACTTGCTGATGGTGAGTTTGCCTTGCGTGGTCAATTGGAAATCATTTCAAACTTAACTTCGATTGTGGTTTGTATGCTTGTATGCATCGTTGTGATGGTACATGTATGTTGAATTATAATCTGAATATTCTTCGTTACTCCTCTGAAGATTGCACCAATTTTGCTGAAGTTGTCCAATGCGAGGCTAGGTAAAATCCGGTTGAAGTCTACTGAAGTCGAACTCCACATATCTTCCATTTAGATAGAACATAAACTTCTTAGGCCTTACACTCATTTAATTTTAGTTCATTTCTGGTTAGGATTAGGAAACTTGTGCTCACTTGCCAAATCATTCGAATTACATGAAAGCCCTTAGTCTGTTGTCTGCTGTCAACTGTCGAACAATTGTGTAAGTCCCCTTGAAATACCAGCAAAATCACATCAAGCCAACTGAGACTATTCGCATTAAAGGAACCTTGGAGTTAAATGTATGATCTATCTTGCAATCTTAGCATGCAGGAAACTTTGTTCAAGAGAGGATAGAGTAGCCGTTGGCGACTTTATTTTGTGTTGGTGTGGTCACGAAAATCACATCAACAGGCGCCAAGATGGAGGGAGGTTGACCAGCTATGGATATGAATTTTATTTTATTTTATTGCTGCCATGTGAGGATAAAATCTGCTCTTGGAATGATGCGATTTAGTGGCCTCTGGCCCTTGCAATTACTTCTCCTTGTATCAACAAATTTTATCATAATATTCATGATATCTTTTTTGACATCAATGACAATAATTCTAACAGTATACGTTTTACATGGGTATATTTCTTCCTCTAACTCTAACTCTTCTTCCATTTGTTTTTTTCTTTTATTTTTGTTCCTCTTTGGGTGGTTGCCACCACTCTAGCTTTTGGGTCTATTCTTATCTCCTTCAGTTTCTTCTTTTTAAGGTTTTCCTTTTTGGCCCTACTAATCTCTTCTTGTTGTATCCTCTGATGGCTGAATTTTTCCGTTTTCATAATTACTATTGTTATTTGTGCCCCTGTGGCATCTTCTGACATCATGCTTTCTTAGCTTAGCTATTTTGGCTAAGATATTGGAATCGGCCCTTTACCCTGCCGATTTCGGGTATTGAAACGTTTGAAAATGGATACCTCATGGAATCGTTGGGATTCAAACAAGGTATAGGATTTTCGCAGTCTGAAACGTATCAAATTTTTCTTGCCGTTTTTGCATGACGTGGCGTTTTGTGCAGTTTCCGAAGTGTTTGTCAACGGGTTTCAAAACTTTTTTGCAACAATTTCGAAGCTAAAAAACCCTAAACGCATTCTTTTTTCATGGCAGTTGTTTATTTCTCTCCATTGTTTTTTCATGGCAGCGTTTCTCTTCTGTGCGAAAACCCTAAGCGATTCGACTTGCAGGCTGTGACTTCGTCGGTCTTCCAGATTGCAGGTGGCTGAGAGACTTAGGCGTGGTTGTAGTTGGTTCCATTTCATTAGTTCTCCCGACATTTTCCGACTGTGCGTGCTGGTTCCGGGAGGGATGTTTCTTCGAATGATTTTTTTATTTTTTCTTTTAAATCTTTTCATAGTGCTTAATAGTTTATAGTTTATACTTATTGTTATAGTTTATAAATTTTAAATTTATTTATTATCATTATATTACTGTTTATAAATTTATTATTTTTATTATACATTTATAATTTATAATTTATTATATCACCTATGTAACCAGTTTATAATATTATTATTAAATTATTTAATACCATAGTATTATATAATATTAATTATATTTTATAGATATTATTATAATATAATGAGTATTATAATTTATAAATTTATAATATTATTATATAATAATTGTAAATTATAATTATACTATTTTTTTATATTAATTTTAAATAATAAATATATTAAATCAAAATGTTAATTTAAATTTTAAATAATTTTTTTTTTTTGAAAAATGAAATGGTAGTTCTAAGTTTTGTTTAGCATATGCATGATATGTGGTAATCTAAATTTAATTTTAGGCTGTAAATATGTCTATATCTATGATTTTTATATGTTTTATGTACGGACGTACCCAAACGTACCCACATCCCAAATTTTTTTTTGCCGTACCGACGTACCCTAGCCGTACCCGTACCCGATTCGGCAACTTAGTATTTTGGTTAAGTGCTTAGCAGCCTCCTTTGGTGCATTCAGGCTTGCCAGTTCCTTTGTCTTGGTTCTTCTTGTTGCCCCATTCTTGTAGTATTGGGCAGCCTTGGGGCAACTAAATGACTTGTGTGTTTTATCCCCATAGAAACCACAACTAAGTGATTACTTTTCCTTATATTCACTAGCACAGTGACCTGTCTTTGTGTACTTGTAGCAAGTTATATCTTATCTTCTTCTCTGTTTTCTACCCTTTCCTCTTCCTCTATATCCTCCTCAGTGCCTGCCCTTATATTTCTCCTGATGATTATCTCCATATCCATACTAGGAATTGTCATGGTTTGGGACTTGTGGTTCTGCACCAAGTATGGGTTTGTTCTGTGTTATGTATGGGGTAGTTTATAGTGGTGTACGACCTTGCGTTGATGGATAAAGAAGCTTAGATTCAACCACTTGTGCTTTGTTTAATTAAATTGGTTCTTCCTCTGCTGGATAGTTCTTACACCATGGTTCACAAATAATGCGCATGTTCATCACTGCAGAAAAAAATGTTTCACAGGGGACAATTATCTGTACCATGGTCCTTCCTATATTGGTAGATACTGCACCAAGCTTTCTTGGCCTTTTTCTTTATTGCATCCATTTCTGCTCCTGTTGCTGCTTTGTGGTTACCTTCTATTATTGAGCACTCATTCCTCATACGGCCTTTGTTATAGCAGCTACTATAGAAGATCCTTTGTCTTCTCTCTTGTATGTGTGGGAAAACACCTCTACGATGTCCCTTGGCTAAGATTTCTTGCTTTAATCTCAATTGTACCAAGTCATGTTGGAGTTTTTCTAATTTTGATTTTACTCTTGTTTCTCCCTCTCTCTTGTAGGATTGTGCTTCAACTCTAGCTGCCATTTCTATTGCTTTTGCAATGGTAGCAAATACCTGTCCATCAAATGCGGCTATGATGTATGGAACTTGTCTTGATGCAAACCATTCAACTCCTTGTTTTTTAGTCAGAGGTTTTTCTAATTTCCTCACAACATTCTTAAATCTCTAGTCATACTCTTTGACCTCTCCATTTTTCTGTACCACATCTCTCATTTCACCAACCAACCTAGTTTGTGCCACATCATCATCAACATGGGCTAGCTTTTGTAGCACCACATCCTATTGGGTTGTTGAATTCTCCTTGTACATAAGTGTGCTGTGGTCAATAAGATGCAAGGAGCTACGTATAGCTACATGCTTTTTCACCCTCTTAGAGGTAAGTTTGTTCATCTTACAAAGTGGATGAGGCTATAAGTAGACAAGTTATTCTAAGAAGTAGAAGAACAAGAAATTTTAGAGAATAGAGGAATGGCTAGTGTGGTTGCCAAAGAAGTAGGCCCATATATAGTCCACCACAAAATTGGACCAATTTGTGTCGATTCTCCTTCTCCAACTTGGCCTCTTATGGATATCCCTTAAGAGGCAAAATTTGACTACTTAGTACAAATGATGTTGGCATTAGTAGTATCAATACATCTTGTGAATAGCCTTCATGAACCTCGCCTTCACCTCAACATCTTGTATAGGGATTTACCTTGCCAAGTCTTTGTACACATACAACTTTAGGTTTAGTGCATAGGCAACCATGTGCAAGGGAGTGTCGAGCTTCTCCTATCTTTGATGAACGATTGGTTTAATATGTTCATTGTAGAATTGCAATGTGGGGCCTTTCTTTTGCACAATAGCCTTTATTTGGCCAAGCATATTGGTAATGCACTCATACATCTTTACAAGGCTAGGTGCATTAGTGCCGCCCTATCTAATGAATTTGGAGATTGTAGTAATGATGGTGATAATGTATTTCACAGTGTTCCACGAAACACGTTTCCCCCCATTTTTGGCTGTGTTTCGGAAACGGGGACGTTTCGGGGACAAGGAAACGGGTACTTGACATTTCCCGACGTCCCACCACCGCCACCGGTGCTTTGTCGGAGACGGGGAAACATCTCTGCGTCTCCCAAGGAGACGTGGAGACGTCTCCAAGTCTCCTTGAGAGACGTCTCCACGTCTCCATGCCTCCTTGGGAGACGCCTAGGCATTTCTTGGGAGGTGGGAAGATGCCTAGCCGTCTCCCATCGAGCCCCACATCAATGGGCTACTTTATCTTAAAATTTAAAAATAAATTTTGATTTTTTAATGTTTTGGGGTAACCCTAATTTGGCGTGGGCCCCATCCCTTCCTCCAAAACAACACAAAACCATCTAATTTTATCATTTCACTCACATTTTGAATGACTGATTTTTTTTGCAGCCAGCTGAAAAGGAGGAAAAACTTGAAGAAGTCTGATTGAAGGAGTGAAAAAAGTGATTGCAAGTGTGATAGGAGTGAGAAGGAGCAAGAAAAAGAGGAGGAAGAGGATTCTACTGCATTTTGGAGAGATTTTTCAAGCACAAGGTAGGGTTTTTGAAGTTTTTTTCAGATTTCTTCTTGTTTTTGTTTTATTTTATGAGTTTAAACTTGTTTTTTTTTCTTATTCATCTCAAAAACTCAAAATCAAATTTGATGTTGAATCTTGAGGGCAAAATGATGAAGATGAATGAATCATTCATCATTTTGTCCTCAAGATTCAACATCAAATTTTTTATTTTAAAAATTTAATATTAAACTTGTTTTTTTTCTTATTCATTCAAAATCAGATTTGATGTTGAATCTTGAGGGCAAAATGATGAATGATTCATTCATCTTCATCATTTTTCCCTCAAGATTCAACATCAAATTTTATTATTTAATATTTTTATTTTAATTTTTAAATAATATAAAATTTTTAAATTATAAATTGTAAATTTTGTTTTCAAAATTAAAATTTCAAATTTGTATTTCAATTTGTTAAACTAGGCTGATTTTATTTTAATTTTGTGAAATGCAGTGTCACTTTCACAATGAGCACCGAAGACATGAGTGGGGATGACATGGAAATCCATTCTCATAGTGAACATGATTCAGATTTTGAACCTGAGAATGAGGGGGATGACCATGGGGCTGATCCTGCAGCCCAATCTAGTTCCATGGCGAGTGCACCAGCTAGTATAGGTTGCCCTTCAGAGTTGTTGGCAGAGTATGCTAGGGGTCCTTTGATCCTAAGTCACTTCTCAAATAGTTTGCTTCAAGAATACAAGGCACATAACGTACAGGTGGGGGAACAAGGAAGTGGAAGTGCAACATTTGTGGGGCTGAATGGTTTGGTAGCCAAACTAGAGTGAATGCACACTTTCTTTTTTGGATAGAAAAAGGTGTGGACCCTTGTAAGTTTTTGAAGGAACCTAAAAATATAAAGTATAGAATGGAGTTTAACAAGCTTTGGGGCGTTCTAGAGGACACAAATATTTCAGTCCCTACTACTTTGTCTGCTAGGACAGCCCTTCGACACATCCATCATGCACCACATACTTCTCCTCATGCTTCGTAGACGGGAGGAATGATGTTTGGATCTCCATCCACTTCCACTTCTAGTGCCGCTAGGGGGACAGCCGCAGGGAAATGCAAGTTGCAGACATCGCAGAGTAACCCCATAGCTGATATGTTTAATGTGCAGCTGAGAGATGAGATAGATGAATCCATTGGCAAGTTCTTTGCCAATGGCATTCCATTTCATGTTACATGGTCTCCTTATTATAGGGAGATGATGGCTATGGTGGAGAATGGAGGAACATCATATGTGCCACCAGGTGAGACGAAAATGAGGACCTCGATCTTGGATAAGTGCTATTCCAAGATCAATATTTTGATGGAGAAGATGAAGGCATGTTGGGTGGCATCTGGGTGCAACATAGTTATGGATGGGTGGATAGACATTAGCCATTGTCCACTCATCAACATCATGGTCACATGTGCAGAGGGCCCATACTTCCTTAGAGCAATTGATTGTACAAGGCATCGCAAAGATGCTGATTTTCAGTTTTAGGTCCTTAGGGAGGTTATTGAGGAGGTTGGGCCACAAAATGTGGTCCAAGTAGTCACAGATGCAACCCATGTGTGTAGAGCAGTAGGGAGACTCATTGAGGCAGCCTATAGACATATTTGGTGGACCCCATGTTGTGTGCATGCCATGAACAATGCACTCAAGGACATGGGGAAGATTGATTGGATTAGAGGAGTGGTCATCGATGCGAGAGATGTGTAGATGTTTATCTGCAACCACCACACTTCACATGCACTCTTCAGGACCTTCGCGAAGGAGTTCTTGAAACCGGTGGAGACTCGATATGCATCATATTTCATTCTCTTGGAGAGAATGATTGAGTTGCAAGAAGCATTGCAACTCATGGTTATGACCAATGAGTGGAATAGGTGGGCCAAGGCCAAGACAGCGCAGGGGAGAAGGGTGAAGGAGATAGTGAAGAGTGATGTGTTTTAGACTGATGCGAAATACATTGTCTCCATCATTTCTCTAGTATTCCAAGTTATCAGATATGGGGATGGGGATGCACCTAACCTTGGAGAGGTGTATGAGTGCATCGACTCTATGCTTGATCAGATGAGGGCTGCTGTGTGAGTGAAGGACCCCTCTCTAGCTTTCTACAATGAGCACATCTGGCCAATCATTCAGCGCAAATGGGACAAATTGAACACTCCTTTGCATATGGCTGCCTTTTCCTTGAATCCCAAGTGGTACAAAGTTAGACTGGGTAGAGTGACACCGATTTAGGATGATGAGGTGAAGGCGGGTTTCTTTAGGTGCATAGAGAAGATGTATGATTCTAGAGATGCCGGCACAATTCGCATTGAGTGGACCAAATTTTCCCACTCTTAGAGGCTATTTAGATGCGACAAAGATGGATATAGAATCTATGGTACAGGAGGACCCACTTTTGTGGTGGAATTGTCATGGTCCGAAATCTTTGACCACCACTCTAGCTATCCGTCTGCTATCCCAGGTTTCCAGTTCTTCAACTGTTGAGAGGAACTGGTCTACATATAGCTTCATCCACTCTCTTAAGAGGGACAGACTTACCTCTAAGAGAGCAAAGAAGCTTGTGGCTGTACACAGTGCTTTGCGTCTCATGGACCACAAGACACTTGGGTACAAGGAGAGTCCAACGGCACGATGGGATGTGGAGCCAGAGGAGCCTTCACAGATTGATGATGATGATCCTACCACTTTAGATGCAAGGCTGGTTGGTGTGAACTTGAGGGATCTTGACCTTGTGGAGTCCAGCAATTCTAGTGATGAGCAGTTTGTAGATGATTAGAGGCCTCCATTCACTACATTTTGAGTTTTGACATTTTGGCATTTTGTCTTTTGTAATGCTATTGCTATTAGTATCTGTATTTAGTTTTGCTATTTTCCATTTGGCATTTGCTACTCATTGTAATGATGAATCATGTAATCATTTTTATAGACTTTGTGATATCTCATATGACATTAGATATTCATATTTTCAATATAATAGAAATCTCCAATTTGACAATTTCATTTGTCAAATTTTATTTAGCAATTAGCATTCAAGATATCTTCGTATTGAGATTTAGTATTTCAAACTTTGCTATGTTATAATTTTACTAATTTCCTATAGTTTCATTTGAAATGTAATTCTTATATTGTTATACATCTTTTCAAAACTAGTTTTTCAAGTACTATAAGTATATGTATAACTATATCAACACCACCACCTCACTGCTATCAACACCACCACCTCGCCGCCCTGCCACCGCCGTCCCCAAACTTAGGCCCTTTGTCCCCCCATCCTCGAAATGCGTCCCGCAAGTCCCCCCGTTGCCCTGTCCCCCAGGCCCGTGGAACACTGGTATTTCACCTCAACCAAAAAAATCACTCTTCACCACCTCCTTCACCCTCTTCCCTTGCTTTGACTTTGGATCAAGTCACCAATTCCACTCCTCTCTCATGATCATTAGTTGCAATGCCTCTTGCAACTCAAGTATTCTCTCCAAGAGAAAGAAGTACAATGCATCTCTAGTCTCTATAGGTTTCAAAAACTCCTCCTTGGAGAAGGTCTTGAAGAGTGCATGTGAAGTGTGGTAGTTGTAGATAAACATTTGCACATCTCTAGCATCATCAACCACTTCTTTGATCCACTCAATTTTTCCTGTGCCCTCGATTGTGTTATTCATGGCATGTACAACAAGAAGTCCACCAAATATGCTTGTAGGCCACCTCAAGCAACTTCCTTGCAACTTTGCACACATGTTGCATCCATCGCTACTTGAACCACATTCTTTGGTCCAACCTTCTCAATAGCATCTCTAAGGATTTGGAATGAAAAAGTGGCATTCTTGTGGTGCCTTGAACAATTGATATCCCTAAGGAAGTAAGGGCCTTATGAACATCTGAAACATGATGTTGATGAGTGGACAACCCTGAGGTCCGTCCACCAACCATGACTACACTACATCCACTAGTGACTCAAGTATTTTTCCTTTTCTCCATTAGAATATTAATCTTGGAATAGTTCTCATGGAAGAATGTTGTCCTCAATTTTGTCTCCCTTGGTCACACATACGATGGCCCTGCTTTTATTATCTTTGCCACAATCTCCGTATAATAAAGAGAGCAAGCCACATGTAATGGAATGGGAATGGCAAAGAAGAATTTTCTAATGGCATCATCTACCTCCTCCTTATTTCCCACATCAAATAATTCTACTAGCATGTTTGCAACATCACTACCCCAAGGACTAGGTCCTAATATGTGCTGCTGCATTGCTCCATTTTGCCAGTATTCTGTTGCAATTTTTCTGTCTTGTGCTATAATATTTTCCCCTCTTGTTTGGCACCTCTCCTCTAAACACCAATGACTAAAATGTGGGTGTTGCCACCAAATGTTGACATAAAAACCAGATTGAAGATTGATTTGGATTATGTTAGATGTTTGAGACTTTGGTGTTAATGTATTAGGGGGAAGTAACTTATATATGCAGACATAAGTTAAAATTTTTGGAGGAGTCTCCTTATTCTATGTATGTACTCATACACATTTATATTAGAATAGTAGGATCATTATATATACAACCAAAGTGCAGGTGGTGCCACCGAATGTGGATGTAAAAACCAGATCTAGAATTGATTTGGATTATGTTAGATGTTCAAGACTTTGGTGTTAATGTATTTGGGGAAAGTAACTTATATATGCAAAAAGAAAATATAAAAAATTTGAGTCCCCTTATTCTATGCAAGTACTTGTACACACATCTATAATAGAATAGCAGGATTATATATATATCAAGATCTGTACATGACATGCTCTATAACAATATTTCTCATTCAATGTCCTTATATATGCAGACAGAAAATAAAAAAAATGGGAGTCCCCTTATTCTATTCAAGTGCTTGTACACACATCTATATTAGAATAGCAGGATTATATATATATACACTCCAAGATCTGTACATGACATGCTCTATAACTATATCTCTCATACAATGTCCTTATACATTAATATCACTCTCTATTGCACTCTTGATCAAGCAATCTTACAATGCGCAGTACATTTATGACTTTGTATCTTCATATTAGAAGGGACATGTCCCTAGCATGTGTCTTATACTGGATTGACCTGTCAGGAGGTACAGCATATCCTTTGCTGTTGCCACATCTTCTCTGTTTTAGATCTTTGGCATTTGTGGTAACAGAATGATCTCTCTATCATTAGGCACTGGATGTGGTTTGTAGTGGATATACTTAACTTGTGGCGCCCTAGCAGGTTTCACTACAAGTCTCTATTAGGCTGCCTTTATTGATTTTCAACCTAATAAGGGATTGTATTAGGCTGCCCATTTGGATTTTCAACCTGATCAGTCATGTCCTGTTGTATTTTATTGTGATGCCAAATGCTGCCAACATTGCTAAATACATAATCTCAAATTTAAAGGATGGACCTCTAGATGTATTTGAGAACTGACATCTACCTGGATTGCCCAGTGATCCAACAATGTCTGATTATTGACATATGCTGAGAAATGCCATTGTTTGTTCAACCATTTATCAGATAGCAAGAAAATATCTAGTCTTTTGGCAATTACAGCATGTGAATAAATGTTGTGAAAAGTCAAGACCAATCAGTGCATAATCCTTAATAAAAGAGCAGAATTGGTCAACAACTGATCTGTAATTTGCAGTCTACAATTGCTACAATTTCATCAAAGAAGCTTTTTACTTGTTTATTCTGATTCCAATCCTAAGCTATGAAAATTCAACACAAACCAACTGAAAATATATGTAGAATTCTTCAATTGGACATACTTTCAATTTGCAGCATGGATTGAGAAGGAGATCACAGAAAACATGAACAGAGCAATATACAATACAATACATCATGATTTTGATTTATGTGGAGAAAACTATTCAGTATAAAAACTTCTATTGCAAGAAAACATTCAGCTTTATTCTTGCTCCTGAAATGATCAGTACAATGTATACACTGGAAATTTGTACCTTTCTGCTTTCAACTGGCAACCTTTGCCCTTTCTCAAATCTTCTTTGGGAGTTTCCAAAAGAGCTGCTTACCTGTTATCTTGGAAGAATATAAGGATGCTGGAAGACCTTTTCAGTTTTTCTTCATATGGTCTTCATGGACACTGCATGACATTAGACATCAGTACTGTCCCAACCAAAGAGACCTCTATAGAGCATCCTGCCATAAAAGCTTGTCTTCTCTCTACTCACCAAATCAATGACACAATATGCAAGAAAAATTCACTGCACGATACACTGAACCTCTCTTATCAACCCTGAAAACAATTCAAGTATGCTAATAATTTTTCACTCTTACAAGGAAAACCATTTACAATTATATCCCACAAGATGACAATAATTGAGGCATTTCTTTCTATGTATGTAGTTAATACAAAAATAAATCCCTGGTATCCATTCATTTTAGTGTAGGACTTCTTGTCAAAGAATCTTTTGACTGGAAATTAATATTAAGTATAGAATAGCTAGCATTATAAGAAATGAGATTGAGTTTTAGCTGTCCAAGTCTATGAGCAATGCTGAGAAGCTTGAAAACTAAAGCACAGATTTGCAGAACAAAACAAAGCAGAAAAACTAGACAAATTAAAAAAGTATATTTGTATGAACTATATTTGCTGATGAAGAGCTTTGGAATAGACCAGAAATTCAAAGACCATGTAGTGGAGACCCAACTGGAATTATTGGACTAAGAAGAGAGCAGTATACTTGGTAGATTAAGCACTTGAGAAAGCCGAGGCATTAAAATGGAACTATACAGATCAAACAAAGCAGCAAGAGTGAACAGATGAAGCTTTAAAGTTTCATACTACTAGGCATTGTTCTTCTCCCTTCTCTAATGTGAGCAACATTCATTGATGGCATGTTTTAAGTGGATTCATCTGGAATACTTTCCTCAGATAGATCATATTGCCATGTGATTTGTTACAGGGCAAAGTAGGTGTCCTACTACAAAACCAAGTAATTAACTGCTAGGTCAAACTATTGCCAATTGGAGGACAGCCAGAGTCACGGCAAAATGGAAACCGATGCATAAAAAAGGTTGACAACATATCCATTTTGACCTCATTTATGCTGGTTGGTCTCATTATGGCATTGGCATTGCAAAACAATGAAATCCCTGGATTTCAGAGGTAAATAAGTCTTTTCTCTTTCATATCCATGTTGACCTCATTTATGCTGGTTGGCCTCATAATGGCATTGCCATTGCAAAAACAATAAAATTCCTTGATTTTGGAGATAAATAAGCCTTCAACATACAAATTAATTCTCCTTTAAACAGGAAGGCATGGACATAAAAAGGGGTTAAAGACAGACTTAACTTTTGACATTGGTACAGCATATAGTGATATCAGCAAACTTCGAGGGAAAAGACCATTGCATTTGGTAACTGCTTTGATCTAATGTCGATCATTGTTATTGCTTCTATCGCTGCTGCATTGATTAGAAAACCGCTGTGCAGAGCAGGGTTTTCTGTTATTGATTGGGATACCTGCTGTTTGACAAAAAATGAATGAAGTTTTATTAGCTTTCTGTTGGTTGTGCTTTAACTTATGTTTTTGATATTGATAAAAGTGGGATTTGAAAGGGCCCGAACCTTTGTACACCAAAGCAGCCAATAGTAAAACAAAAATGAGTACCATGAGATATGGGACAAACAAAGCAACCCAGCTTAACCAAACAGATGAGGATTTCCAAATACAAAGCAAGCTCGCAGTCAGAAATGAAAACAAAAGCCTCCTAGAATGGATTAGGACAAAACTGCAGCTAAGTTGCTAAGCACCAATCACCTCAAGAACAACCAAAATGTAGGAAAAAACCCAGGGATCCAGCCTAAATAATGCCACTCACCTCTATTCAATCTCACACCTCACTCGAGTATGCAATTGGGAGACAGATTTGGGAAGACCTTTCTTCCATCTTTGTACAACAGCCTACGATATATTATCTTCCAAGTTCTTAGATTTGGGAGAAGCAAGGTGGGGGGGGGGGAGTTCCCCACAAAGAGCCCATCTGTGGGCTCAACAAAAGTAGAGGAATGTCAAATCAAAGAAGCCAATTGATGAACAATCTCCTCATGAGGAGGTTGAAGAAGAATTGAAGTCGATGGAATCACAAATTGAGCAATTCAAGTAGAAGGCAGGTGGGACTCGCCAATAGGAGTCGATAGAGTAACAGGAGTAGGATTTGGACCAATTGCTTTAGGAACCTGCATTGGAAGAGAAGAATCAACATCTTGAGAGGACTCGTCATCTTGAGACGAACCATCATCTAGGGAATTGGAAGCATGAATAGTCAAGTGATCTTTGCGAGCATTTTTCCACCATGTCTCTGCACCCTTGCATTGTGAGAGTAGACCTAAGACAATCATAAGCCAAGTGGTCAGTGGCAAGCATTGTTTACATCCGAAGGGGAGACCTTGATAGTCAAGTGGTTGAGTCCAAGGCCTATCACCCACCATCAAATAGTATCATCGTGAAGAGGCTTGGAGATATCAATGTCTGTTGGCATATGGCTTATGGTGTTGTCATTGATGGCAACCTAAGTCATTGATCCGGTACGTACTTCAGTATCTGACCATACCGAGAGACAGAGTAAAGAACAGGGTATCTAGCTGAAGTTGAATCTGTCAGTCTATTTGCATTACCAGTTTATCAGTTTTGGTTGTGGATCTTAGGGAAGGTTGTTGGGTATCTGAAATGTCCTATTCTCGAGTTTTGTGCCGTCGCATCAATTGGTGTACGATTTAGGAGATCCGGTCGTTCGATTTTTTGTTCAATAGTGCTAGAAGGCCGACTAAGTGAATATGGGGTGTTGCGGATGTTTAAGGCGAAATTGTTTAAGGTATTTTCGTATTGGAGATTTCGTTTTCGGTCCTCTATGCTATGGCCGACTTTGGTGGATGCGCATTAAATTTTATTCATGATTTGAGCCGATAGTTGGAAAATATCTTCTATTTTATTGAAGCCGACATGAAGCGATTAAATCCTTGGTAGCATATATATATATATAAGAGATCGGTTATTTCATTTTGAAGTGTGTTCGATGTGTGATGGTGTATGTTGCGAATATCAGAAGAGTAGTTGAGCGATTATGCACAATTTCACTTGTGCAATAAAGAATTTTGTGAAGCGAATTGAGATAGAACAGAGCGAAGTGCAGAATCAGACAAAAGGTCTAGAATCCGATTCATGAGCCTAATCGAAAACTGTAATCAGGCATTTGTAGATGCTACTTTCTCAGTTCAACCTTTTTGATGTAATCCAAATCTTTGTAAGGTAGTGAGCCTTCTTGATTTTGAGTAGTGAGCTCTAGGCAGTGTGCTTGAATGCAAGTGCATTCCCATTTTGTAAAACACTTATATTTGAGTACTCAAATTGTGGATTAACCTCCATCGTTGTTTTTCCCCTAACAGGGTTTCCACGTAAAAATCCTTGTGTTATGGTGTTTGGCTTATGTTTTATGTTCATGCATCTTTCTTTTGATTGAATGTTATAGGGACTTGAGAGATCAGCTTAAGATTGTTAGAAATTGCACAACACTGATTCACCCCCCCCTCTCAGTGTTGCTTGATTCCAACAATTGGTATCAGAGCCAAGTTCCTCGGAAGAAGTTTAACAGTTTGAGGTGGATCTTGGAATGTGATGGACTCTAGTAGTCTTCAACAACTTTTGGTGGCACTTGATGATTTTGATCAGTCTAAAGAAAAAGTCGGAGAATTGAAAGCAAATCTTAAGGATGCTAAGAAATTCATTCAGAAGTTGAAGGATCAGATTGTTAAGTCTAGGAGAAGAGAAAGGATATCTGTGACCAAATTAAACAAAAAGAGAGCAAAAGCATTGATGATGTTCACCTGAATCAGACCTTGAAGGAAATAATTGAAGAATGTGAAAAGCTTGCCAGAGACAATGCTACCCTAAAGCATGAGATGGAATCTATGGCGATGAAAATGACTAAGGAGATTGAAAAAAGTAAGAAGAATGAGGAAAATCTTGCCCAGTTCCTAAAGGAAAGATTTGATGAATGCAACAAAATTAATAGAGAATTCATTCAGTTAGAGATTGAACTGCAACAATCCAGAAACAATGAAGAACGGCTTGAAAAACAGATTGTTATTCTTAGGGATAAACTTGCTACTGCAAATGAATACAAGGAGAAGTTCAAGAGTAGCTTAGTTAAGCTTGATGAGTTGACTCAAGGATAGAAGAATGGAAATCACAAGCGAGGTCTTGGATATGAGAAAGGAGAAAGTTCCGGATTTGGACAAAGGAATTTTAGGCAAGGAAATTTGATGAACAAAGCAAAAAGACATCCGGTAAGACAACTTAATGCTCAAAAGTTTAATGGATACTATTTTGTTTGCAATAAATTTGGTCATATGGCTGCTCAATGTAGAAGTAAAATGAAATCAAGTGATCCATCATTCTCCGGTCAGTGTTTCAATTGCAATAAGTTTGGTCATAAGTCAATTGAATGTAGAAATATGTCAAATAACTTTGTTAATAGATGGAGTGTTAAATGTTATACCTGTGGAAGATTTGGGCATATTGCTAACCAATGTAGATCAAGAAGAAATCAATGGAATGGCTGGTCTGGACAAGGAAATGCTGTGTGCTTCAATTGCAACAAATATGGTCACATTGCAAGATTCTGCAGAAACAAAAATATGGATAGAAGAGGTCCGACATACAAAGGCAAAAATATGTAGAAAGATGATAAAGGAAAAGGGAAAGTGACTATGGATTAAATAAGAGATCAGATGAAGAAGACATGGGTGAAGAAGAGTTCCTCTATTGCAGAAAATGAGCCAACACCAGAACCTGCTTCTGGTAATTCCTCCGGGAATTAGTTTTGGGCCTCTGGCCTAGGGGGAGCTGTCAAGAAAATCCTTCAAACCCCCTATCGGTAATTGACACTGGGATATGGATGAGTGCAGTGATTGCACTAATGATCTACATATGATGTTGAAACAGTTGGAGAGAGTATTATGTTGAGTTGAAGGTCCGTAGAAGAGTTATCTTTCGGAGTATATGGAACAGGGTATCCGAATAAGTTAGGGCAAAAGCATTTATTACAACAAAAGTTAAGTGTGCGAGTTATAAAAAGCAAGTTGAAACCCTTATTTGCCACTTTATATCGAAGAAAAGGAGAGCACTTTGCATCAGAATTTCAAAAGTGTATTTGGCGGTAGAACCCTAATCTATCAGGTACTTTAGTTGTGTTGAAATTTCAGTCTAATTTGGTGTGCGGTTGAAAAACTTATTTTCAAGTCATGAGTACAGAAGGTAAAATGGAGCAAATCAAAGAAATGATAAAACTAGATGAGTATAGCAGTGAGAAGATTAGAGCTGAAAGAAACATGTCACACGATCAATTGAAATGGCTGAAAGAAGCTAAACACAAAAGCTTGGATATTTGGAGTGAATTCCCCTATTTCGTAAACGCAAAAATGGTCAAGTTTATTCTGGACAGATTGAATGATGATATTCTAACTCTAGATAAACCCAACCATATCTCAAAAAAAGTGATTGGAATTGTAACTAGGTTATGCAAAATTGGGGATGTGCCAAGGAAGGAGTCAATCCGAAATAAAGAAGTCGAAACCCTAACTGGAGTAACTGGAGACCAAAGGGCATTGATAATCTCCACAATTAGAGATTCAGTGACAAGGTACATTGCGCATGGAGTATCCTACAAAATCTTTTTCAGAAACAGAGAAGGTGCAACTTCGGCATGTGCTGTTTACATTTCACACAAGATGATAATGGAAGATCAGGATTTTGATCTTTGCGGATTATTGAAAGATCAATTGATGGAGAACGTGCAATTGACAAAGAAGATAGATTACCAAGGTTACCCGGGGACGCGTCCCCCCCCCCAAATCCCCCGTCCCGGGTACTGGGGGACGGCAAGGGGACAGCAGGGGATCGTCCCCCTTTTTGCAATTTTTTTAGGAAACGTCCCCGAAATGGAGGGACAGCAAGGGGACGACTGACCAGTATCGGGGACGGCCAGGGGACTTGGGGACGGCCAAGGGATAGGGGACGGGGACGGACAGGGGACTTGGGGACGGCCAGGGGATGGCTAGGGGACTTGGGGACAGCCAAAGGACTTCTAAGAGTCCCCTGGCTGTCCTCGGGACAGTTAGCCATTCTAGAAGTCCCCTGGCCATCCCTAGGATGGTCAGCCATGCCCTACATCAAAGCATGGCCAAAACAAAACATAAAACACATTTTCATAGCAAGGGAGTGTGAACTTAATTATGTCCACCCATTAAATAAATTGGTGCCACTGCTTGTTGTCTTGAAACTTTGGATAAGTGTAATTGATACAATTATTCAAGCATCAATATTGGTTTATGTACTGAGGTGCCAAGATGAATTCCAATGAATAACCCAACACTCAGTGCTTGTTCTCAATGCTATTGTGCCTCATAAATAAGTCTCACAGGTCTTACTCTATTGTGAAGATGATACATAGTGGGCCTTGGGACATCTGATCATGCAAAACAATAACATGGTAACTGTGCAGATTATTTTCCTAATGCAACTCACTATCATTCTCAGAAGGCTGCACTCCCTTGTTCCAGTTATCAATAAACAAAAAAATTATCATCAGAGTATCTGTTTTCTTAGTTCAAAATCAAGCTTTCCATTGAATAAATTCTAACTTATTCATTAAGATCAATGCATACCCAATAAACCATATCAACTTGAACACAAATGTTATATGTGAATGTTCTATAATGTATATTATGCATGCCTTATCCATGTTATCTATTGAACATTTAAATTTTCCCTATATTTTTTATATAGCCGTCCCTTGCCGTCCCTAAATTTGGCCTCAAAAATCGGAAACTTGGGGACTCGTCCCGCTGTCCCCTGCCGTCCCCATCCCGGAAACTTGGGGTAACCTTGTAGATTACCCTTTCAGGTTTGGTACTTTGGTTATATGCCTTGTGATGTATTTTCTGAATTGCTTACCACTGAACAACAACGTAATATGGGAAGAGAGTGAACCAGTTTGCAAGCAGATTTACATATACTCTAACAATTTGGCAAACTGTGATCAAGTATATGAAAGTTTCTTTAAGGGTCTGCTAAGAAAGTTTGGGTCAATTGGTATTTCCATTTCGGAAAGGGCACTTGAAGTTGGTTCCTCCTCCGGTGAGATGGAGAGAAAGAAGAAAAGAGCAAAAGAAATTGCTGTCTGTACTCCACCAGCATGCAAGACTCCAAGAATTGAAGGGAAAGGAAAAGAACAGGTAATTGTGGACATACCAGATGAGGAATCTGAGGCACCCTAAGAAAAGAATTGGAAATAGCCAAATCAGAACAAGAAAAGGCAATAATTGAAGAAAGTGAAGAAGGTGATTTAACCAAAGAAGAGCTATTGCAACTTATTCATGAGGAAGATGGAATGCAAAAAATTGCGAACATATGGTCTATCAGACCTTCATATGAGCAGGACATGATCTTAAGTAGACTAAGTGCTCATCTTGTGCACAATCATATCAAATTGGAGAGTTTGCAGAATAAGTTGCCAGAAGAGATGATTGAATACATCAAGGAAATCATGGACTCTCAGTTTCAGAACAAGGAAGAAGTAATCCTGCACCTAAAGAAGCAGTACAGATTGTCACTTACCAAGCTGAAAAGGCACATGAATCAACTAAGGCAATGCATAAGCACAACAAACAACATTTATAACTATTGTCTTCGATGGCCTCATGCAATCAGCAAGTACAAAGAAAAATTGGAACAAATTGAAACGGAACTGAACAGTATTGGACAAAATTTTAACATGTTTTAGGATCGAGATGGTGCAATCATGAAAAGGATTCAACAATTACAGTTAGAGCATACGAATGTTCACAGGATTGTTGACACCTTTTGGAAAGTAAATGACATAACAGAATGCAGGCTGGAACAATTGATTGAGATACTGCAGAAAGGAGAAATATTAGAAGAAGGCATCACCATTCTAGAATTTCTCATCAAGATTATCAACCGGACATTTGAAAACAACAACATGATCATAATCACTGGGATTGTAGTAGAAGCATGTAAGAAGTTTCTTCTAGAGGTGAAAGAAAAGTACAAAATAATTTTCTAACACAAGTACTAGCTGTATTTCTTCAAAAATTTTGAATCAATTTTTGCATAAGAATGTTTTTGATTACACTTAATAGGGGGAGAGAAAATTTTTTTATTATTTTTTTGTCATTGATGTCAAAGGGGGAGAGAGAGCAGTGAAAAATGCCATATCAAATTCAGGGGGAGTTTTTGTTAGCTATGGCTTTTTGAAGTCTTGAAGGTTCCGACTCTTAGTCATTTTTCACTAAGTGTTGCCATCAATGCCAAAGGGGGAGATTGTTGGCATATGGCTTCTGGTGTTGTCATTGATGGCAACCTAAGTCATTGATTCAGTCCGTACTTCAGTATCTGACCATACCGGGAGATAGAGTAAAGAACAGGGTATCCGGTTGAAGTTGAATCTGTCAGTCTATTTGCATTACCAGTTTATCAGTTTTGGTTGTGGATCTCAGGGAAGGTCGTTGGGTATCTGAAATGTCCTATTCTCAAGATTTGTGCCATCACATCAATTGGTGTATGAGTTAGGAGATTCGGTCGTTCAATTTTCTGTTCAATAGTGCTAGAAGGCCGACTAAGTGAATATGGGGTGTTGTGGATGTTTAAGGCGAAATTGTTTAAGGTATTTTCGTATTGGAGATTTCATTTTGGGTCCTCTCTATGCTATGGCCGACTTTGGTGGATGCACATTAAATTTTATTCACAATTTGAGCCGACAGTTGGAAAATATCTTCTATTTTATTGAAGCCGACATGAAGTGATTAAATCCTTGTTAGCGGATATATATAAGAGATCGGTTATTTCATTTTGAAGTGTGTTCGATGTGTGATGGTGTATGTTGCAAATATCAGAAGAGTAGTTGAGCGATTATGCATAGTTTCACTTGTGCAATAAAGGATTTTGTGAAGCAAATTGAGATAGAACAGAGCGAAGTGCAGAATCAGACAGACGGTCCAGAATCCGATCCATGAGCCTAATCGGAACTGTAATCAGGCATTTGTAGATGCTACTTTCTCAGTTCAACCTTTTTGATGTAATCCAAATCTTTGTAAGGCAGTGAGCCTTCCTGATTTTGAGCAGTGAGCTCTAGGTAGTGTGCCTGAATGCAAGTGCATTCCCATTTTGTAAAACACTTATATTTGAGTACTCAAATTGTGGATTGACCTCCACCGTGGTTTTTCCCCTAACAAGGTTTCCACGTAAAAATCCTTGTGTTATGGTATTGTGGCTTATTGTTTTATGTTCATGCATCTTTCTTTTGATTGAATGTTATAGGGACTTGAGAGATCAGTTTAAGATTGTTGGAAATTGCACAACATTGATTCACCCCCCCCTCTTAGTGTTGCTTGATTCCAACAATGTCCACTAGAATATGAGTAAACGTAGGGTGGCCCATGTAGGAAGTGGTAGAGTCAAATTTCAAGAAACAACCAATAGCACTGCCAATGGCCGCATAGTAGGAATCTTCCCAAAATCGGAGAGGGAGATTCAAAAGCCAAACCAACACAAGTCTAATGTTGAGAGGTTCAAAAAGGGGGTTGAAAGATGTAGTCCAAGGCTTGTTGCTCTCCCCACATCCATAACCTATTGTTAAGCACCAAATCCCTGTCTTTTGAAGATTCAAAAGATGCAATGAAAAATCCCCTTGGACAAGGGAAAAGTTCAATCTTACCATCGATGATGGGCTTCCAAGAATCCAAAACTCAATTGTGAAGGTCAGGAAGAGAAGGCCAAAAGTTGTTGAATCTAAAGACCAAACCACCATAGGGGAGGATTGTGAATAGGGAAGATGTCGAATCTTGTCACATTGCAAGGGGCATGCAAGAATTCTTTTGGAGCTGGCAATGGACACAAAAGACTGCTGGCAACTTGAAGCAAAAGCACCAGGCTCCTCACTCGCAACAACATGATGTCCAAGAGGATTTGCAACCATCAGAATAGTGTCTTGCAGCATAGGGGTTGACATCTAGAACAAAACCATAAACATTGGCAAAACCAGGGCTGACACTAGGGGCAGCGAAGGTAGGAGCCACACCACCAACAGCAGGTGTGGGAGGACAAAATCAATGCCTTGGAGAGGTGGAAAAACACTCATGGGAGGAAGAGAAGTCATTGGAGCCTCATTTGCAGCTCCACCATTAGAAGACATGACCACCAAACTACTGGATGTGCCCAAAACAATGCCCAAATGATCACCATTTGCAATAGTGTCAAGTAGGAAACCAACTTCAAGTGGGCATGAGAGCGGGAGAGCAAACATTTTAAAACATTGAAAATGTTTGAAGTGAGGCATTTTAACTTTTGTTACTGTTGTTGACCAATATTGGATATTGCAAATGAGAATGATTGCCTACAAATGTTGTACTCTTGGATTGATGAAATGATTAGTTGAGACAGCTCTTGAAGATGGGATGTGATTGAAAGCCCTCATTTGAGATAATATGTGTGGATAATGTTTAGTTAAACACTCTGTCAAGGTTATATGTGGGCCATTTATTTGGTTAAGGCTCAGTCGAAGTTGCTAATGCACCATCAATTAGGTTAAGGTTCAGTTGAGGTTGCTTCTGGGCATCAATTTGGTGAAGGGACCAAGATTTTACTTGACTACTCCTAATGCAAATCTTTGGTCCGAAAAGATGATAAAGTAAAATCATTTCACTATCCATGCTTGTGAAAGGAAGTTTTGCAAGGGGAAATCCCTGATGTAGCAGAACCTTTTGTGTTAGTCTCCTTATTTTGGGTTGGGTGACTAGTACAATTTTTGAGATTCTTCTTAATTTCTCTTGGAGTGTTTTTTAGTAACATTTACATGTTAAATATTGGAAGGGCAAGGCCTTTCCAACTGCTTATGATCCTAGTTGAAGGCTTTTCCCCTAATATATCTACAAGATTTATGCTGTTCTTGCCAAACATGACAAGTGGCGCAATTAAATAACTTTGGTGGGCTATGGATTTCTAAATATCCCTTTTGAACTAAAAGCCATGCTTTTTTATCTAATAGTGTTTTTTGTATCAAGATTAATACATTTGGATGGTGTAAGATGCCTGTGTTTGTGGTTTTTTTTCCTTTTTCCATAATCTTTATTATCAACTGCTGTTCTGAATGGTGGCGACTGATGTCTCTGTACTTGTATTTCTGCATAATGTGCTGCCATACTTGGTATCTTTGGTTTCCATCAATTTCTTAGTCTTAACATATCTTAGTCGTTGACCTAGAAGAGCATTTCAAGTTCCAGCGGACTCCTCATGATTTACAATTTTGTTTAATATTTTTATTTATTACTGTAAATTTGTTTTTTGCTTATACAAAAAAAAATTACGAGGTTGTTTTTTGTGTTTGTCCATCATCTCTGGAAACTAGTAGAAAGGCTTTTTAGTTCCACTTTGATTACAAAATATGTAGATTTTGATATGGAGGAGATTGTGAGAGTTTCATTTAGAGATAGAATTTACTAAATTTTTTTACTCTTATTTCAGGATTTGGAGCTTAAACAAAAGCTAGCCGAAGAAAAGTTAGCAGAAGAACTAGAGCAGGAAAGCCAATCATCATCTGAAGCTGGTTTACCAGGGATTTTAAAGAAACATGATCAGGATGGAAAACTGAGTAGCTCCTCTAAGGTCTCAAGCAAGGAAAAGGAAGAAGCTTTGCAGGAACTTAAATCCAGACTTGATACATTAGAAAAGATTGTTAGGGAAATGGCTAGTGTTGAAGGAAGGAAATCTTCTAGTGCAGAACCTCTGACAAAGCAAGGGAAACAACCGAGCAATGGAATGGTTACCTCGACTAATGGTAAAGGCGATGAAAGAAATCTCAAAGAAGAATCTAAGAGCAAAGATGCTTTCCCTACTAATAATGCTGAAGCCAAAAGTGCTTCTCCTCAGCCTGACAAACATCCTCATTCAGGAGATGATTCTTCTGTATGCAGTGTAGGCAACTAAGACAGTAAAAACAAAGCTCTGGCCTCAGAGCCAAACTAGTAGTTGTTCCTCAATGCCAGTTAAGTTAATGGGAAAAATATGACAGGACTATAGTCAACCCTTTCAGACCACGATGCTCATTAGTTTTGTCATTGCCAATTTTCTTCCAATGAAGCTTGCAAATGCTTTTACATTGCTTTTTCCACATTCCTTTTAAACTGAAGAGTAGCTGGTTTACAGTGTCATATAAATGGAATTGCAAAATTTGTCTAAGTTAAATATCTTGTAAATTGTGATGGTTAAAAATCTTGTACTGCAAGGAGAATTAGGATAATAATGTCAGGGGCGCCGGTCCTAGCTCAGTTGGTTAAGGTGTTCCCTGTAGCAGGGCGCCCACCATGGGTTCGACTCTCCGGCGCTCCCGTGGTACCGGTTGGTGTGTCTCGCCAGCACTGCCGGTCACAGTAAAAAGTTTACCGGCGGTGGGGGGTTATATGGGGGGCCGTGCTGCACCCGATTCCCCTCGTTAAAGGATAATAATGTCAGCATTGATCCAACATGCCTCTAAAGACTATCGCACCAGAGATTTTCTTTGCAATCTATAGAAGTTTAGGAGTCGTCTGCATTGTAGTAAAGCTCCATATTTCATCTTTGGGGTTTGTCAAATGTTATCCTATTTTGTTCACTGAATGCTTAGCTGGAGAGGATGCTTTTTTGTAATTTAGAGTTGTACCAATATTACAGTTTTCCAAGGATGTCTTTCATTTGTTCCTCGACATCAAAGATCAAAGCCTCAGAAAAAAGTTCATTGCAATGGGAACCTCCTCACTTGAGGAGTTTCTTGCTGGAATTTGTTATCAAGAACTTTTCCAATTTAGGAAAATAGGTAAAACCTGTGAGTTGTCCAAACACAAAGCATTAATTGATGGATGCATGGAGTACACAACATAAGGAATAGGTAGAAATATGGAGATTTAGAAACATACAAACATTTGTTATTAACGTACATAAGAATTATACAACAATGGGCCACTCCAAAATGTGGAACCCAACTCTCATGCCCACCCAACCCAATGAGAAACACCCAATCTAAGCAGACTTTGCATTAAAATCTACCCAAATCCCAAACTGAGAATATACCTTTTTTGGTTCTCTATACAGAAGCTTTCTCTGTTCTCTAAACTCAAACTCCCAAAACTTGAATCCATTCTTGAAAGTCCATGAATATATAATGGATTCCACATGACGCATGGCCTTTATCAGCAGGTTGAACAGTTAGAAACAGTTATGTCAAGTGTTGTTGATCTTGCATGTAACTGTCACTTCAAGAAGTGTGTTAACTAACACTTAATTGACATGTAGATTGCATTGATTCGAAATTTGGAAGAGGATCTTGTGTCACGAGGTGAACTTCTGATCAATTTTGTCAGTTAGATGAAAATAATCAATATGGTTGGTGGGCATTTTCGAATTACCTACCAGTGGATCCAATGAAAACATCAGCTTGATACATCCATTCAAAAAGTCTACTCAAGAATAAGTGGGTTTATGCCAACTCTGACTTGAAGTATTTGCTCAAATAGTCCGCTTGTGGTAAGCATGTTTTGGCTTGACGACTTGCGCAAAAGTTGAAACAGAGGTGGACTGCCCATAAACATAAAGTAGTGTTTGACGAGGAAAGATTGTGGGTGCACCTCAACAAGCCGGTGCCTTTGGAATTCATATTCAATCATGGCATGACATTGGGGACTTTGTGCATGGGTTGTTTGGAAACTGAAGAATGGTATAAAGGCTTGCGTGACAGATATAGATTTGCACAAAGACTTGTGCCACAATAAAAAGCTGTACGTCAACTTGCACAATAATGTTGAAGATTGCAGTGGTTGCATAGAGGCTTGTGTAGTAGCCCGAAGGGTTAATTGCAATGTTTAAAGATTGTGTAAAGCACATGGAACAACTCAAGAAATATTTTTCAGTGATGCAAGATTGCTCAACCACGAGGATGTTCTTGCATTAGACACCTTGAGTAAAAAGAATGTGAACATAGTGCTCAAAATTAGGATTGCACAAAAGATTGATTTGAACACTGAAGTTGGCTTACTCCTTCAGAAATCCATGAATTCTCGTCAGGTCTGTTACCCTTTCAGTATGTTGGTTTTCTTACTATAGTGTGATTTCAAAATGGCCACAATTTCTTAGTTCTGCATTTTAGGCATTTGCTTTCTCCAATTCAGTACTTTTTGTGGTTGCAAAACATTTGATTAATTTGGTGCGTGGTAGGAATACAAATAAGAGACATTGAATATGTGAGACATCCCAATCATTTGGCAGCTTGATCTCACATAATTTTTTTGAAAATCAATGCAAGACTCAGGATGGAGCTATCTGCTTAGCCTTCAATTTGTTATAAGTTCCCTTAGGAAGGGTCCCATGGAGCCACTACAAGAACTATTTTGTGGAGTAGGGGGTCCCATGAGAAGAACAAAATTATGCTGCAAGATAATTTTGAATCTTATGCAGGAAAATAGGAGCCCCTACATATTAGATTTTAGATTTAAGGGGGTGTCTTTGGGGTGGGGCTGAAAGTTACCTCCACTTGCTTCCTAAAATTTTGCTGTCACATGTCCATCTATAATTTTTAAATTCTTACCTATAATTTTTCAGATTTAACTAATATAATTGAAGATTTAGCATTCATTGTTGTTAAAAAATAATCGTGAGACCATTAACTTCCTAAAATTTTGGAGTTTAAAGTCTTTAACTTGCCCATTATTACAAAATCCATGGGACTTCAATAAAAGTTCCTAAATATTGTAATGCCCCTTTTTTTGGTCCATTCCAACATTCTTGGAGAGATCTTGTTTTTCTAAATAGAAACTTTAATGGTGGTAGCGAGTTCTTGAGCCAAGACAAGCAAATTGTACTTTCCTTGTGCAATCTTGACATTCTGGGAGAACTCCAATTTTTTTGGACTGGTCGATTATCCTTGAAGAGCACTATCTTTCAAATAGATAGTGAACTTAATGGTGTTGGTGGTGAGGCCAAAAAAATATATTTGGTCTATTTTAATATTTTTTGTAAACTTTGGTTAATATGTGAGAAATAATTAACTAATTAAGTTGTCAAGGGATATTTTATATTAAATGACAATTTATGTTTAATTAATTATTTTTATATAAAGATGGTCAGTATTATAAAGTGAAATTTAAAAGGAACCATAAAAGTGACTTATTATTGGGTCGAAAAGTAATTATTAAATTAAAATATTTTAAGTCATTTTTGGTGGAAAATGAAAAGTTACAATTATTTTTTGTTATTTCCAAAAAGTGTATAAAAAAGAGGTTTGAGAAAATGTTCATTCTATTTATTTTATCAAACCCTAGCTTATTAGAGAGATTGAGCTTGGTATATTCTTTAGTCGAAGGACAAAATCTTTTTGGCAATTAGTTTCATGGATGACAACCCATCTAGCTAATAGAGCGAATTCATTCAGGATTCACCATTGTGCTTCATTCATTGGATGGATTAAAGGAGACTTGTTTAATCTAAATTTTGAGCAAAAATATTCAAGTTTTTTATATTTTTGAAGGTTGCTACAATACCCACTACATTAATCACTATAGTATTGCTACAATCGCTATAGTATTGCTACAATACTTGTTATTGTTTAAAGAAAGAATCAACATTTTTCAAGCTATATAATCACCCTTGAAAGGCATTACTTGAGTTTGGTGATTTTCTAATGTGAATATTAGCATTTGATAAATGTAAGGTGTTGTAATGAATGATGCATAAAATATTAGTTGTCTATTGCATGGTTTTTTAATGTATAACATATCGGTTGCTACCACTATTGTATTTTGACATTAAATAATGAGGGTTGTGTTGGCAAATTGTTTGTGAATATGCCCATGATAATAAAAGATAGTTACAACTGTTCCTAAGTATTAAATTTAGAAATATTGGTTGGTTCCATGTTTCGCCAACAATTTGACAAATTGTCTAGGAGTAGGAAATTAGAAAATTTGCAAGTTTGCTGAAATATTTTGGTAGGGACTTTACAAAATTCTTAGCAACCTTCGTTAAGATATTTTTGGAAGCCCCCTTCATGGAACCATGGCCTTAGAGAATCTCTCTTTCCTTAGATGCGCCATGACTAGCTCTCCTTTTGAGTAAACTTCTCACCTTGATGCTTGTCTACACAACCTGTATTTTTTGTTGCTCTCCCAATTGCATCTTGACCTAGGCATGAACCTCCTTTAAATGTGTAAAATCCTCACCCTCTGCACTTATCATCTTCTCCCTTATACAAATTAGTTACACCTTATAGGGATGTTCCATTTACCATTTGGAACAATATCTTTCCTATAGACCTATTCACCAAATTGTTGAAACTCTGCTTGTGCCAAGATAGAGTCCCATTTTGTATTCTTCTCCCCTACCAAACATTTAAGAAAGTTGCCACGACTTTGATTGACCCATTCATTTGTTTGTAATGATATGTAGAATTGTAAATGAGTTACATGCACAATTTTTTTAAATAGCCAAGGAACTTGGTATAGTATCTCTCTAAAACAATGCTTTATGACAACCCATGCAACCACACTATCCATTTGAAGAACAAATTCACAATCCTCAATGCATCATTCATCTTCTAGCAAGGAATGAAATGCACCATCTTAGAAAATGTCAACAACTCTATGTGGGACATTATAACATTGAAATCCATGGATAATTCCTCCCAAGTTTTGTTTGGTGTGTGCAATGGCTTATACAATCTAGTGATTAATGCTTCTTTGCAACCTAACATTACTTTCATCACTAAACATTTTTGTGCACAGCTTTGTGCAAGTCAAGCTAGTAGTACTTCTTGTCCAACACGACATATGGCTTATCTGTACTAAAGTGACATTTGAAAATCTATCAACCATCACAAAAAATTGATTCATCACCTCTTTGTGTGTGGGGCAATATAATGAAAATACCCATGGATAATTTCTATCAAGATTTGTCTAGCATGGGCAATGGCTTATACAATCAAGTGTTAATGCCACTCCCTTTTCTACCTAACATATTTGACACCACTCAAAAAATTTGTGTACCTCTTGATGCAAGTCAAGCTAGTAGTGCTTATCCTCCAACATGGCATGTGTGTTATCTGTACCAAATTGGCCTGAGTTTGCCATTGTAATTCATAAATGAGGTTCCTCCCTCATAGAACTCCATGTGATACATAACTACTATTCTTGAACATGCACCCATGCTGTATGAAGTAATCTTCAAATGGGTCGTTGGCTCCAACCCCATGGTTCCATGCATACTCTCTATGCATATGCAAAATTGAGATCAATTGCATATAAATCCTTTATTACCTCCATGCCCACTAACTCAATAGTCATTTTAGACAATAAAACTTCCCTCCTACTCAAGGAATTAGCACTCTTGTTGGATTGGCCAACTCAATGCTTCAAGCTAGAAAAGTAACCTTGTAGACATTCTAACCATTTCATGTGTATCTAGTTTAGCTTTGCCTAGTTGTTGATGAACTTTAATGCTTAATAGTTTGTACATAACACTAAATCTTTGGGAAACAAGTAGTGCCTCCACTTGTGTAAAACTTGCACTATGGCTTATAATTCTTGGCCATAGATAGAGTACTTCTGTTTAGCACGTTTCAAGTTTTTTCCAAAATAAGCTATTGGTCCACTCTTCTAACTCAACACATCATTTGCAGTTCCACTAGCATCACAATCTACTTAGAATAATTTCTAAAAATCAAGGAGCAATAACATAGGTTCCTCTATCATCTTCTTCTTTAAAAGATCAAAGCTCTTAGCAACAATAACTATCTAATTGAATTTTCCCTTTCTCATGCATTGAATTAAGGGTGTGCAAATCACATGTTTAAGTTTTTGATGAACTTTTTATAGAGACTTGCCAACTCATGGACATTTGTTGCACTGTTTGGCTCTAGCTACTCAACTATTGCTTTGACTCCTTGGGTTCATCCATAATTTGTCTTGAGATACAAAATTCTATGTAAGTTCCTTCCTCATGAATGTGAATTTCTGTAGGCTTATGTATAGTTCCTATTTTCTCAGCTACATGAATACTTGTTGTAGATGCACAAGATGCTCCTTGTCTTGTTGAACACCAAAATATCATCCAAGTATACATCCACAAACTTGCCCAAAAATGACTTCAAAACCTCATTCATAAATCTATTGAACATGCTTGGAGCATTCATTAGCCCAAATGGCATCGCCATTAACTCATACAAGCCTTCTTTGTTGGGAAAATGTGTCTCAACCTTGCAATTATATGCGGTTTATTGTGATAGGATGTATATATATTTATATATATGTTTCCTAGTTACACCGATAGGTGTATACAATGGCAGCGCGAAGCTAAATGTGAGTGTGTTAACTTTTCCAGGAAACTTCTAGAATGGCCGACATACATTAAATAAAGGATATATTGTAAATTTGGACCGTTCATTATTAGGTTTTAGATCTAATGGTGGATATTTTGTTGGCCTGTCTTGCCCTAGAATGTAACTCTATTTTATGAGGGCGTTGTATTACAAATGCGGTAGAGAGATTGTGATGATTTCTAAGAGTCTGATAGTGGTTGTGTTGTCTCTTGATCTTTGAGTAGTGATACTCTTGTGAGAAGCTTGCCCTGCAAGTATATTTTAATCTTTGTGATTTACTAAATAATATATTGGGCGGCTTTTGGAGTGTGGGGTTTTTCTCCCGAAAGGGTTTTCCCTATGTAAATCACCGTGCCATGGTATGCATTATATTTATGTTATTTATGTTTAAGTTTTTGTAACTGTTAAAGATCTGTAAAAGTTTTGCATTATTCTCCTCTCAAGATTAGTGTAGGAAGTTGTTCCGCTACCTTAGCTTCCTTACAAGTGGTATCAGAGCCTGATCCCCTTTGGTTTTAGTTGTGGGTTGTTGGGTTATTTGGACTAATCTAGGTTTGAGTGGGAGCTTGTGTAGAAGATACTTTTTGATCTTGTTACAGAAATTTTTAGATGGAAAGTTCATCAGGGAGAATAGAGGTGGATAAATTTTTTGGAAATAATTTTGAAATGTGGAAGCTGAAGATGAAGGATTTGTTGATAGATCAAGATCTGTGGGATGTTGATGAGAATGTTTCAAGGCCTGTAGATCCTACTCAGGCTGCTCAATATGATGTTATGGACTATAAAGCCAATGGTCTAAGTAGATTGTGTTTGGAAGACTATATTTTAATTAATGTCCATGAGGAGATCTCTGCATAGAAATTATGGAAGAAGCTTGGTGAGATGTATTAGGCCAAATATTTAGTGAATACAATTTTCTTGAGGAAGAAGTTGTATTTCTTGAGAATGGAAGAGGGTGGACTAATCATAGACCACTTAGAAGCATTCAATATTTTGGTGGCTCAGCTAGCATTAGTTGGTGTCAAAATGGATGAGGAGAAATGTCAGATCTTTCTTTGTTCTTTGCTTGATTCGTGGGATTATCTTGTTATGGCTATTGGGAGTACTTTTGTTATTTTCAAGACTGAAGATGTGGTGGGTTCGTTGCTTTCTGAAGAAATGAGGAGGAAGGTATCCACAACTACCAAGGAGGCCCTAAATGTTCATGGAAGACTTAAGGAAAAAGGAAAGAAGAATGAGAAGTGTGACAAATCCAAGTCCGGGGGGAGATCTAAATCTCCTGGAAAGTCCAAAGTTATTTGCTAGAACTGCAATAAGCCTAAACATGTTCGTAAGGAATGCAAAGAAGAAAAGAAGAAAAAGAAGAAAGTTGATTATGATTCTGAGTCCAAGAAGGAAGATGGCAACACATTCATTGCAACTTTGACAACTCGTACAAGTAATGATGCATGGTTAATTGACTCAGGTGCATCTTTTCATATGACCTTTAATAGAGATTGGTTTTCTGAGTATGAAGAATTTGATGGAGGTAAGGTGTACTTGGGTGATGATTCTCATTTAGACATTGTTGGCCATGGTAAAGTTAAAATCAGATTTCCTGATGGTAGAATAAAAAGGATTAATGGTGTGTTGCATATCCTTGGATTAGAGCAAACTAATAGATGCGGGTGTGCATGTAGTATTTTTTGATGCAGGATGCAAGATGGTCAGAGGTGCTATGGTGATTGCTAGAGGTGTTAGATACAACACATTGTATAAGCTTGATGCATGCACTATTGAGTGCAATATTACTTTTGTGAAAAGAAAGTCTGTGGAAGAAGTGAGGGTTTCACCTTCAATAGATGGTCATGGCTTTTGGGTACCCAAGGGTGCTCTTTCTTTTGAGTCAAAGTTACATGCAAAGAAAACTATGTTATGGCACCAAAGACTTGGCCACATTGGAGAAAAGGGTCTAAGAACCTTGAAAAATAAAAACCTTGTTGAAGGTTTTTCTGATTGTAATCTTGAATTTGATTTTTGTGAGCATTGCATTTATGGAAAACAAAACTGCGTTCAATTTTACTCGAGTTCTCATAAATCTTGTGCTGTATTGGATATTATTCATTCTGATGTGTTTGGTCTTGTAGATGTTCCTTCGATTGGTAAATCCACATATTATGTTTCATTTATTGATGATTATAATAGAAGGACATGGGTATATTTTCTAAAGAGTAAATTTGAAGTTTTTAGTCAATTTAAAGAATTTAAAGCAATGGTTGAGTTGTAGACTAGAAAGAAAATAAAATGTTTGAGAACTGATAATGGCGGTGAATTTTGCTCTAATGATTTTGATAAATTTTGCAAAGATTGTGGTATTTATAGATAGAAGACAACTTCATATTCTCCACAACATAATGGAGTTGTAGAAAGAATGAACATGAAACTGATGGAGAATGCTAGGAGTATGTTGAGTGGTGCTAGTCTAGAACAAAGGTTTTGGGATGAAGCTGTTGCCACTGCTTATTACTTGATTAACAGGTCTCCTACATCAGCTCTTGTTGATAAGACACCTATAGAGGCATGGTTGGGCCGCAAGCCTTCATTGAGACATCTTAGAGTTTTTGGTTGTGAGGCATATGCACATGTGCCAAAGGAGAAGCGAACAAAGTTGGAGAACAAGGCTGTGAAATGTATCTTCATCAGATATAGTTATCGTGTGAAAGGATACAAGCTTTGGGACCTGGTTGCACAAAAGGTAATACATATTAGAAGTGTTATTTTAAAAGAAACTAAGCCTTCTTCTATTACATTGTAGCTAGAACAAAGTAAACATGAAGATGTGATTCAATTTCCTCCTACACCTGAGAAAGTTGAATCGAGGCCCAAGTATAGACAAGAAGTTGAGGAGAGCTCATCTAGCTCTAGATCTTTAGAAGAAGAGGAAGAAGCTCCAACTCAACCTGTTCGTAGGTCTACAAGGAATAGACAACCACCTAAAGGTATTCACCTAATGAATGGAGATGTATTTTTTCTTTGAATACTAACATGGATGAACCAGGATTTGTAGAAGAGGTACTAGGTATGAATGATACAGAATCTTGGAAGATTGCTATGGATGAAGAAATGGCATCTTTGAAAAAGAATGATACATGGGATCTTGTACCATTTCTTGAAGGACGAAAACCTGTTGGTTGTAAATGGGTGTACAAGAAAAAGATTGGTTCAGATGGAAGTATTGAGAAATACAAAGCAAGGCTGGTTGCGAAGGGTTACTCTCAAGTTGAGGGTGTTGATTATGGTGAGATATTTTCTCCTGTTCCAAAAATGACATCCATTAGATTTTTTCTTTCTATTGCTACTACTTTTGATTTAGAGGCTGAGCAAATGGATGTGAAAATTTCTTTCCTTCATGGCAATTTGGAGGATATTTATATGACACAACCATAGCACTACGTGGTAAAAGGTAAAAGTAAATTGGTTTGCAAATTGAAGAACTCTTTGTATGGCTTAAAATAGAGTCCTAGGATGTGGTACCAGAAATTTGATACATATGTGTTGAGTTTGGGATTTAAGCGTTCTAAATTAGATCATTATGTTTATTATAAAATTGATGGTAATCATTTCCTATTTATTGCATTATATGTTGATGATATGCTATTTATTGGCAAAGGGAAAGGTATGATTTTAGAACTGAAATCTCAACTTGCTGCTAAATTTGAAGTGAAAGATCTTGGTGCAGCTAAACACATTCTTGGGATGGAAATTAAAAGAGATAGAGTGAAAAGAAAGCTATGGCTTGGCCAAAGTAAGTATGTGAATTCAATTTTACAGAGGTTTGATATGCATGATTGTAGACCATTGTGTGTTCTTGTTTCAGTTGGAACAAAGTTATCTATTTCAGATTGTCCTACATCTCCATCAGAGATGGAAGACATGAGCAGAGTTCTTTACTAGAGTGTAGTTGGAAGTTTGATGTATGCAATGGTTTGTACTAGACCAGACATTTCCCAAGCAGTTCTAGATATATGTCTAATCTTGGTAGAGTTCATTGGGATGTAGTTAAAAGAGTCTTCAGATATTTGCGGGGTACCTCAAATTGTTCCTTATGTTATCATAATAATGTGACTGAAGATGAGATTTCCCTTGATATTCATGGTTATGTGGATTCAGACTGGGCAGGTGATGTTGATAGCAGAAAATCCACCAGTGCTTATGTGTTTACTTTGTTTGGTGGTGCAATTAGATGGATGGGTAAGTGATAGGTTGTGGTTGCTTTTTCCACTACTGAAGCAAAGTATATGGCAGCTACTCATGTTTGTAAAGAAGCCATTTGGCTTAAGAGACCGTGTTCAGATATTGGTATAAAACAAGGTGGAGTGACAATTTATTGCAATAGTCAGAGTACGATATGTCTAGCCAAGAACCCGACATTTCATGCCAGGAACAAGCACATTGATGTACAATATCATTTTGTTAGAGATATGGTCGAAGATGGCAAGGTGAAGTTGGTTAAGGTAGAGACTTTGATGAATGTTGTTGATTCTTTAACTAAGTTTGTGAGCACAAAGAAGTTCAGATGGTGTTTAGAGACTATGAGCCTTTTGGCCCCTAGCAATTAAAGAGATGATGTTTACACCCTCATGTTGCTCTTGCAAGGTGTTCAATAAGTGGGAGATTTTTTGGGAAAATGTGTCTCAACCTTGCAATTATATGCAGTTTATTGTTGATAGGATGTATATATATATATATGTTTCCTAGTTACACCGATAGGTGTATACAATGGCAGCACAAAGTGAAATGTAAGCATGCTAACTTTTTTAGGAAACTTCTAGAATGGATGACATACATTAAATAAAGGATATATTGTAAATATAGACCATCATTATTAGGTTTTAGATCTAATGGTGGATATTTTGTTGGACTGTCTTTCCCTAGAATGTAACTCTATTTTATGAGGGCGTTGTATTGCGACTGCAGTAGATAGATTATGATGATTTCTAAGAGTTTGATAGCAGTCATGTTGTCTCTTGATCTTTGAGTGGTGATACTCCTATGAGAAGCTTGCTCTGCAAGTATATTGTAATCTTTGTGATTTTCTAAATAATATATATTGGGTGGCTTTTGGAGTGTGGAGGTTTTCTCCCGAAAGGGTTTTCCCCACATAAATCACTATGTCATGGTATGTATGATATTTATGTTTAAGTTTTTGTAACTATTAAAGATCTATAATTTTTTTGCATTATTCTCCTCTCAAGATTAGTGTAGGAAGTTGTTCCACTACCTTAGCTTCCTTACATTCTTTACTTTTGAATGTGGGTCTCCATTCATCACCTCAATTATAGATTTGATAATATCCATTCTTGAGATCTATATTGGAAAAGTTTTTCACTTCATTCAAACAATCCATCAGACCACCCATGTAAGGTAACAAAAATAGTTATTTGATGGTGATTTTGTTTAATGTGTGAGAATCTATACACACCCTCCACTCTCTATCCTTCTCTAGTGTAGTACTAAGGACATTGTGCAAGGACTCATGCTTTCTCAAATCGAATCTCATTCTAGCGATTCTTCTGCCTATTATCCACTTCCACACTTATGTTAGGACTCTTTTAGTGCAGTGTCTTGTTTGTTAAGTTGGTACCAAGAATCAAATCCATATAGTGTGATATGCTATACATTGCAACAACTCTACTTGTATTTATTTTCTAATCACACCTATGAATTATTCAAATTTCATGTCACCTCTTCCATTTGCTTGGGTTTGACTACTTGCACATAGGAGTTTTGCAGTCCCTAAATTCCTTGAGAAACTATTTTGTTGATAACATCACCTTGTCCTTTGTACATTCCATTTCCTTCATGGATAAAATCACCTTGCCCTCTACACATTCCTTTGCATTAATGGATAACATCATCTTGCCCTTCTTACCATCATTTGTGATGGAAAGTTTCCTATCCATTATGGATTGTGATTCTATCATATTGCCATAGTCTATTGAACAACACAAAACATCCATGGGAATTGTGTTGCAACATACTTAATTTGTGTATCCTATAATGGGGATGCAACTTGACATTACTCTTATCAATATGAGTTGTTCCTTCTCATCTAAGATACTATATATTGTTGGGTGTGTAATAGTATTCAGCTCCAACTTCATGGACACTAAGTTATCAATTTTGTCACCATCAATGATCAAATTGAAGTACTTACCTCTCAACTTGTACTTAGTGCAAAAAATTCTCTTGCTCAACCATAATTTATTCTCATCCTTTGCAGTGTTTGAGTAGAAATTTCAGCATCATCAAATTCTTTGCCTCAAGGGTGCACTTTCTAATACACTACCTTCTTCTCCTTGCATGACATGCATATGATTAACCACACAACTTTGAACACACATGGCGTTTGGACACTCAAATCCTTAAAAAGTTGCTTGTCCACACTTGAAGCAAGTCCCATTGGAGCATTTGTTATGACTATTCTTTCCTTTTTCTCCTCCTTTCCTAGAGGTTTTCAAACTCTTTAAGCTTTGTCTGGCATCACTAGACTCTACAACCTCTTTTTTATGCATAAGTTTTCCTTCCACCACCCTACTTTCTCTTTAAACCTTTGCTTTTCCTCACACACTCTCTTTTCTACCAAACAAATTCTCTGCTTTGAGCATGAGATTCAATAGAATTTCTCTATGGAATGAATTTGCAACAAATAAATATTGAATTGAAGTGCACAAACTATTCACATATGTGGAGAATTTTTCTTTGTCATCTTCCACATGACCAATCTGGTTGTTGTGTTTGAATAATACATATCTGTACTCTTTAACAAATTCCTTCCTTTGGTGTAAGTTTTGGAGATTTTTTAACAATTCTAACATGTTTTTTTCTAATATAAACTTCCCCTCAAATCGACGACCATGCGATCTCACAATGAGAGCTTCTTCCTTTGAACAAATTCACACCACAAGGCAACATGCCCCTTTCAACTTGTGGCAATGCACTTGACTTTTTTGGGGTCCTCAATTGATTAATTTTTTTTATCAAGCTTAGTGATCTAGTCTAACAATTCTTTTAGGTTTAAGTTTTTTAAGTAGCTTGAGAGATCAAACCTCAATTTGCTCTTCTCCTTCACGAAGACAATCATAATTATATCTTATCCATTTATTTCCTTAAAATCATCATCCATGACACCTCATGCATTATGATCTATTCACACATCATCGACATTTAAAGTCACAACTACCCCTCTTCATTGCATGGTCACAATGGCTTTGATCCTTACCAAAATTGTTCTTAACATGTTTGTTAGATCAACAATGCTTGATGGGCACTCAATGTTTTCTCACACCTCCTCTTCCAACTATGTGGGCTATTATTCTTTGAACCATCTGCAATGCAAAATTCACTAAATATACTACTATTATGGATCAATCACAAGCTCATCTCAAGACTTAGAATAACCTTCAAGATGCCATCAAAACAACTTTGAATTTAGAATCTTCTATATCTAAGAATAAGTTCTTAAAAAAAACCCTCCTATAGATCCAAATACGAAACCTTTTCAAAAGGGTTTTTCTCAACAAAAGGTGTTATCACTAGAAAGTAATTTTGATGAAGTAACCAAAAGTGAATTACATTGAAACAAATTATGTTTTTCCTGCTGAAAACCTTGGGAACCTGGACACCGTTGTCAGGGAAAAGGCCAAGTGCATTATGTAGAAGTAATGTCTGATGAAGAGGAAGAAGTAGAACCCAAAGTAGTTGAAGGTGAAACTAAAACAAAATAAGAAAGTGAATATTCAAAGGATGCACTTGCAACTTTGTAAAGTGCTAAAAAATATCATCCTTTTTGAGTACATGGGGTCTTACAAGGGCACAAAGTTATAGTCCTAATTGATAGTGGCATGGCACATACTTTTATCGATGAAGGATAAGTTGCTAGAAGAGGGTTACAAACAAAATATTTCAATAGATTCAATGTTATAGTAGCAGATATTTTTACCATCCCATGCACTTAGAAAATTCAAATATTAAAGGTTACCCTTGGTAGACACAAAATAAAAGATGAATTCTATGTGTTGGGAATAGGAGAAACCAACATGATCAGTGCAATGACTACACTCTTTGGGAGAGTTTTCACAAAATTACCAAACAATGGAATTAAGGTTCAAATTAGAAGGTAAAGTCATAGTGTTACAAGCCATTTTAGGTGGATCCCCTAGAATTATATTAGCAAAAGGCTGGAAACATGTTTTAGAAGTGGACAAGGAGCATGGGAAACACAAAGTTTAGTAACATCTACAACCATTAGAAGTGAGAAAGATTATCATATCGACATACAAAAGTATTGGACAAGCATAGCATGGTTTTTAAAGACAATCCTTTAGGATTACCTCCTTATAAAGGGTTTCGACATATTACAAAACTTGAAACAAGAACAAAAACCATAATAACTACTCCCTATAGGCATCCACAAAGATTTAAGGAATAAATTAAAAAAATAATTAAAGAACTTCTTGAGATGGGTCTCAGTAGGCCAAGTTCTAGCCCTTTCACATCTTCAATTATCTTAATAACAAAAAAGACAAAACTATGTAAATGTGCATAGATTTTAGGGTTTTAAACAAAAAAATTTAAAAATAGATCCCATTCTTAGAATTTTTGAGTTAATTGATGAATTCCATGGAGTATTGTATTTCTCAAAAAATGATTTTAGATCGGGGTATCATCAAATACAAGTACGAGAAGAAGATATGCATAAGATTGATTTTAGATGTTATTTTGGAGATTTTGAATTTTTAGTTATGCCCTTTGGCTTAACTAACACTCCCGCCAGTTTACAATCATTTATAAACCATTTATTCAAAAATTAATTGAAAAAGTTTGTCCTAGTATTATTTGATGATATCTTGATCTATGAAAATCATGGGAGGAACATCTACAAAATTTGGATGAAGTTTTGGGAATATTAGAGCTACAATATTTTTATGCTAAGGATTCCAAATGTTAGTTTGGGTCAACAAATATTCCTATTGTTGGTGTAAATAAAGTCTTGTAACTAGTTAATTCATAATCCTAGTTAATAAATGTTAGTTTGGGTCTACAAATATTACTAGGGGACTTATTTACACATGTTAAGTTTACTTAGGTCCTAGGAAGGAATCTTTCTAGAAGGTGTTAGTTGTCATTAGTTGTTATCTTATCTTTTGACTTGTAACACATGTGAACCTAGGTAAGTGTGATTAGTTGTCTCATGTCATATGATTAAGACACTTGTCATAATCCTATGACATCTTGTATCTCACCTGGGCTATATAACCAAGGGGTCTCTCTACATTGTACATCACATCACAATCATATTATTGAACCATATTGATAAGAATACAATTTATTCTTGTCACATTATATTCTCTCTTCTTGTGCTTTCCATTTGGTCTCAGGATCTTGGCAGCCATAGCCAATTCTAACATAGTATTAGACATGTTTGATTCTAACATGGTATCAGAAAGGGTTGGGTGCCATTAAAGAGTCTTTTTCTGAAGAGAGATACCAAATTTGGGGTTTTCCATTTTGTGGCTCTTTATTGCAGGTTCAAATTAGAGCTTGCCGGTGCAAATCTAAGCTCACCATTGCATCTAGAGTGTTCGAGAAAGTCGATTTTTCCTTTTGTTTCGTCCAAATTGGACATATGAGGCCAAATCTATGAGGGTTTGAAGCTGAAGAGTGGTTACTAGAACCAGAAGGTAGCTGCATTTTTGGAGCATTTTGGGTCAAATCTGACCCTGCCATTGCGTCCAGAAGGGCCAAAAATCCTAAGATCGACTGCCAAATTGTCCAAATTAGAGCAGTTGTCCGATGAGGCAAATTTTTTTTTCCCATGGAGTCATACGCCCCCAAGTCGTCATAATTACATCGGTACGATTTTTCTGAAAAATTAAAAAAAATATCTTTTGAAAATTTTTGAATTTTTTTTAGAAAAACTGAAATTGTGCGGAATTTATTGTAAAAGCCTTTGGAAAAATTTATTGGGAAATTTTTATTGTAAAATCAGAAAAATTATTGTAAGAAAGGTACACAGTACCCGTGGACTATATCTATAGTACCACAGAGTACTTAGGCCCAAATCCTGCCATGTGGCATAAGGAAGGCCCTGCCACCTGCACCGCAGTCCCCATAATAATCAGCAGTCGAGACTTCACAAAAATGGGCTAAAAAAATAAAAATTCGATAGTTTCAAAAGAAACCATTGGTCTTCTCTTCTATCAGCGGCCGAGAAAAGTTTCCCAACAACCGGTGGTCAAAAAGTAAAATCCTGACACTGAATATTCCAAGCATCTTCACTAGATTTCGTTGACTAGAGTGACATTCTTGGAGACATTAATTTTAAGCCTAGGAGTTTGAGAATATTCTGCTAGGGGAGTATATTCGCTTTTGATGGGCCACAGGCTGCCAATTTTAGGCCAGTATATCAATGACATCAGCACCACGTCAACAATTTTCATTTTTTTTTGCCCCCCTCATTGTTTGCATTTTGGTTTTCATAGGCGAACTTTGAAGGCTCATATCTCAGTCATTTTGACTCCTTTTTTCGAGCAATTTTTTTTGATTTGGGCTAAGTTTTCATGCTCTTCACAGCGGTCCAATCAGTCTTTGGTTTTGGTGCTTGATTTTTCCAAAAAATTTAGATTCTCATAGGTTTTGCTGCTTCACCCTCATTTTGGGAATTTCAGGAGCTCATATCTTGCTCCTGCGGTAACATTTTTGGGTGCATTTTTTTTTGAAAGTGCATAATTTTTTGTGTAATTTTCATTGGTATGATTAGATTGATCTCATTTTGTACCAAAATTTTTACTTGATTTTGTGGCCTATTTTGGCATATGTAAGCACTAAGATCAAGTCTAGCTTGCCGTTTTTGGCATCTAGCAATTGTAAATGCACTAAATATAAAGTGCCAAATCAAATATTGCTTGGGGGGTTTCTTGATTGAGTGATTTGGGGGGAGTCCCTTGGTGCATTCTTTTGATCTATTTGCTTATGGTCTCTTGTTTTCATGGATCATTCTAAGGCTCCTTTGCTCACATCATATAATTATTCAACATGGCATCAAAATGCATGGAGTATTCTAATGATAGAAGGTCACACTCTATATGTTGAAGATAAGGTACTTGAACCTACATATGCAAATAAAAAGTTAAAATGGATGATTAAACATAACAAAGTTCTTGGATGTCTTCGTAGACTAGTTTCTCAAGATTTGTTCTTTGAAATTAAATCATGTAAAAATTCTCATGAAGCTTGGGAAAAATTGAAAATATTGTATGGTACTATAGATGAAGTAAGAGGCTGATAAGTAGGAGGTATTTTTCCACAGCGTTTCAAATTATGATATTGCTATCAGGATTCAACCGTGTGGTTTCGAGTCAAACTCATTGACCCATGTTTCATGAGTAGTGGTTCAACAAGAACCCATCTCTCATGATATCGAATTGTCCACTTAGCACTCATTGCATCTAGGTGATGCTCACAGAGGTGAAGCACTGGTTCCATCCAGGTCACCCATCCCGATCTTGCTCGCTCAAGTGCTTAACGGGAGTTTTCTTCAGTTAATCCCAGCTTGAGTTGTTACCCCATTAAAACCTTCAGCAAGTGTTGTGCCTTATGACCATTCATAATAGAGCCTTTAACTCATCATTGATAAGTAGGAAGTGTCAAATTATTATATTGCTATCGGGATTCATGGTGTGGTTTTGGGTCAAACTCATTGACCCATGTTTCATAGTAGTGGTTCAACAAGAACCCATCTCTCATGATATCGAATAGTCCCTTAGCACTCATTGCATCTAGGTTTTGCAAATGGGGTAACAACTCAAGCGGGCTTAACCTTGGAAAACTCCCAGTTGGCGCGCCAGCTGAGCGTGCAGGACAGGTGACCTCCCGAGATGGATCACACCTGCTTCATCACGTGAAATCACTCTAGATGATGCATGAATGCTAAACATTGATACTATTTGGTTGTTGAACACACCAATAGGTGACTAAGTACTCGATACATGGGATCAATATTCGAACTGTACTGCGAAAACCACCGCTCGAATCCTTGAAAAAAATACACCTCCCAGCTGATGAGCTAAAGGGGCTCTGTATGAATGGTTCATCACCTGAAGGTTTTGCAAATGGGGTAACAACTCATGCGGGATTCAACAATGAGTGCTTGGAAAACATCCTTGGTTAGCACTTGACTGTCTAATGGGGATGATGGTGACCTCGGGGCGGACAGTCTTCACCTCATGAGCATCACCTAGATGCAATGAGTGCTAAGTGGACCATTCGATATCATGAGAGATGGGTTCTTGTTGAACCACTACTCATGAAACATGGGTCAATGAGTTTGACTCGAAACCACACGGTTGAATCCTGATAGCAATATCATAAGTAAGAGGCTATCAAATTGATAATGAATTGATGAGCCTTGATCCTAAGAACTTTGACAACATCCAAGACTACATCACTAAGATTAATGATCTAAGAGAGCAATGTAAAGCATGTGGAATTGATAAGGACATCCAGTTGGTCTACAATACAATGAACAAGCTTGGTCTGAATATGATTTTTTTTTCTAGCTTTCATACTCATAGATTGACTATGGGGTCTGCATATACTACACCTTCATTTGCATCATTTTCTAAGATGTTGATACATGAGCAAAAAAAGCTTATCTCAATGGGTCTCATCAAGACTTCTAAATCTTAGGAATTTTTGGTTAGTCAAGGGAAAGAATTAGAATCAGATAAGAAACAGAAGAAAGCAAAGAATAATCCACATTCAGATCAAGCAAAGAAAAAATCCTCTTCTAAAGGGGAATCATCTAAGAAGGAGAGGCCTTTTGTGCATATTGAAAGAAGGATGGACATGAAGAACACTATTGTTATAAGAAGGATATTGATGAGTTAAAAAATCTTCTCAAAAGGAATCACATTGATTTTCCTTCTAGAATGTCTGAATCATCTTCTTTTCCTTCTACTTCAAAATAGTTTTAAAAGGACAAAGATAAAGCTTCATCATCATAATATAAAGGACACACTCTTTGTGCTCTATCGGGTCATGGATTAGGGAGATGGCTTCTAGATTCAGGAGCATCTCATCATATGGAATCTTCATAGTCTACATTCTCTTCATTTCAGCCTTGTACTATGTCTCCTATCTTGATAGGAAACATTACATACATGAGTGTAATTGGGAAGGGATCTATTAGTTTTGGGGGCAATTATTTTCAAGATGTTTTGTGTGTTCCTCATTTGACAAACAATCTTTTTTCCATATATCAGATTACACATAGTGGAGATGGGAGAACTGTGGAGTTCACACCTGATTCAGTCATCATTCAAGACTTGGAGAGTTGAGAAATCATTGCTACTGGGGTGGTTGATCATTCATCTCGGTTGTATACCTTTGCAGATTTTGCTTCTGATGGTGACATTGTTCCTTAGGCTGTTGATCATACTTCTAGCATGAACCATGATTCAGAGGAGACATTTGGCTTCTTGAACTTGGGAGTACTCACATTAGATCCAGTTCTTGAGTCATGCATTTCATCTCCTCCATCTACTATTGTAGTTGATGATACTTGTGATTCCACAGTTTTGGTTCCTTGTGATTCAGTGCAACAAAATATTCATTGTCTTTTAGATTTGGCTACTTTTGATGGATTCTTGACAAGTATTTGACTTGTTTATGGAGTCTCATCTTGCAGATTTGGAGGACACCATTTATGACATTCATCTTCTCTTTGATGAAGATGCTTCTTCGTTAGTTGTTGTGAGGGAACACTTTGACCCTCTTGTTCAATCTCTACATGATCATTCTTTGCAGTTTCTCGTGAGTGTGGATACTTTTGGACAACATTTGGAGGAGGATTCTTTGTCTTCAGAGGGGATATCCTTGTCTTTAGATCATGTTCTACATTCATCTCTACTAGATGTTAGATTGTCCTCTTTAGTAGTGTGGCCTAGAACGCCTATTTGGAGTGTTTCAACTTTCAACATCGACATGGAGACACTTGAGCATGCTTCAGGAACATCATACACCATCCATCTTGATATCTTGCATACATCCATGGTTTTGTTTCTTCCTAAGGGGAGGAATGTTGTTCTGTGTTTTTGGATCATCTTCAGTATTCAATGTCGAGCTTCTACCATCATTGCAGGAGACTAAACATTGAGGGGGTGCTGCACCGTCTCTCTTCTTCTTCTCTCTTATGGGGGGGTATTTTTCCTCACATGGGGTTTTTACCTTCTCATGCATCATTTAGAGCATTTCTTTTTTGTATTTCATCTCTCTTTTGGGGAGGAGTTTTTTCTCGCTGGGTTTTCTCCTTTTCTCCGTTTGTGAGAGATTTCATTTGCATTGTACATGGGTACCTAACATGGCCTAGTAGCCAGGACCCATCTTTGTATCATTTGCATAATAATCTACTACTCCCTAAGTTGCACTTAAGGGGGGGGTGTTGGTGTAAATAAGGTCTTGTACCTAGTTAATTCATTACTAGGGGACTTATTTACACATGTTAAGTTTACTTAGGTCCTATGAAGGAATATTTCTAGGTGTTAGTTGTCATTAGTTGTTATCTTATCTTTTGACTTGTAACACATGTGAACCTAGGTAAGTGTGATTAGTTGTCTCATGTCATATGATTAAGACACTTATCATAATCCTATGACATCTTATATCCCACCTTGGCTATGTAACCAAGGGGTCTCTCTACATTGTATATCACAACACAATCATATTATTGAATCATATTGATAAGAATACAATTTATTCTTTTCACATTCTATTCTCTCTCTTCTTGTGCTTTCCATTTGGTCTCAAGATTTTGGCAGCCATAGCCAATTCTAACACCTATTTAGGATATGTCATTTTTGCTCAAGGGGTGAAAGATGATCAACAAAAGATATAAGTCATTTTAGATTGGTCCCAACCAATTTAACTCAATTAAGAGGGTTCTTTGGGATTTGTATCTATTATAGAATATTTATAAAATGATTGTCTCAATTAGTCATTCCATTGATGCATTTGACCAAGAAGGGAGCATTTGCATGGATAAAAGATACTCAACAAGCCTATAATAAACTCAATGAAGTAGTAAGCTCATGTCTTTTATTTTCCATTTTGGATTTCTCACTTCCATTTGTCCTAAAATGCGATGCATCAAGAGAATGATTTGGGGTAATATTAATGCAAAAAGGACATCCAATAGCCTTTGAAAGCCAAAAATTAAAGGAAATTAAAAATAGTTAATCAATAGGGATTTTTTTAGTGGTGAATCTTTGCCAATTGGTGAATAGTTCTATTCGACCAATTCAAACTTGATGAATACATTTCAACCAATGAGGTGGCCAAATCGCTAGAATTTTATGAATTAGCAGTCTAATGCATTTCAATTTACCACCAATTTATTTTATGAGACATATGTAATCAATAATTTTGTCATAACAAACTACATGTTTCCAATGGTCTAATTAATATTTTCGCTTAGAATCTCGGAAGCATTTATTAAATCACCTGCATATTCTCCAATACTATTAAAACAACATTGTGTATTAGGACATGTTTTGCCAACATCATTAAATGTTCACTACGTGCGAGGACCCATTTCGCCAATAAAATTTACAAATAATTGTGTATGAGGATCCATTTCACCAATAACATTAAAAATAATTACGTTTGGGGACACATTTTACCAATAACATTAAAAGAATTGCGTATGAAGACCCATTTCACCAATACTATGATAAGTCCATGCTAATTTTTGGCCCATAATCACCTTGAAAATTACAACGTATGTGTTCTATCGAGGTTTGATTCACCCAAAATTTAAATGTATTGTTGTATAATCACATGGGATTCTCCAAGTTTTTACTATACCATTTAAAAATATTGTAGAATTTACCAAATATGGATTGATACAAATACAAGAAAAACTCTAATTTATTTTTACACATTTTTTTTAGTTTTGAACTTGTGAGCTCTTGATTTGAAAGTTGGAACCTTGATCATAGGCAAGCTACAAAAGTATCGCTGCATTAAAAAATAATGAGTCAATGAGAACCTAAAGGTAAGTGATCCACGTATCATTTCTTCATAGTGTTATAAGATTATTTATCTTTTCCATTCTTGCTTCAATCTTAAAGATGATATTGAGTAGGGAATGGGATCTATATTCTATTTCCTTGTTAAACAAGAAAGACACTTTTTGACAACTTTTATTTCATGAGAGATAAAGATGTTGAGCAACAACAAGAATAAGACTCCTTAGGCTAGTGAAGAGAGGCCATCAAAATGCCCAAAACATAGTTACCATAAATTTATACTTTGGAAATGTTTTTGACCCATTAGATCAAGATGAAACTACATCATCAACTCTTACACCAAATATTAATGAAGACAACATTAGAAATACCTCACAGGAAGATCAAAATGAGTTAATTGAGTTAGATGAGGATGATAATGCTGTAAAATATGTTCCAAGGGATACCCAAGGTAGCCAAAATGAGTTAATTGACTTGGATGAAAATGCTGGAATTGTAGATGATGTTGCTACAAGGAAGAGGAAAAGAAAAGCCAAATAATAAATGGGGTGAGAGTGGGATGTGACAAGGAATTTTTAGATTGATTGGGTGTCAAAGTACCCATTCATTGAACTAGTGAAGAATGCAAACAAAGATGAACCTGCAACAAAATGAAAGTGTAAGATTTTTAGTTGGAAATATAAAAGAGACAATAAGTGATAGCTAAAGCTCGACACTATAGAAAAACATATCAGTAAAGTTTATGAAAAAAAAATCATAGATAGAAAGAAAAAATCAGCAATCAAGTATGGCCTCGAATATAATGAGCATATGCAAAGAATGGAGAAGCTTGCTAAATGTGGAGGTTCAATTTCAAAGCTCAATTTGGAAAGATAATGGCAGGAGCACAAATGGAAAAAACTATTTAGTTGAGTGTTGTTTTTCATATTTTGTCTAGAGGGCGTCCTATGATAGACTACCCAAAATAAAATAACTTATTATATTTTTTGGGTGTTCTTAACTTTCCTAGCACACATTGGCTAATAAACTTTGGAAGGGAATGGACAAGTTATCTCACTAAGGTAGAAAAACAAGATTTATAGGAAAAAATAAAAGAGTCAACCTTCATTGCATTATCTTTAGATGAAATTATTATGGTAGATAATACTTCTTGGGTATGTATGCATGTGTGTACTATACACAAAAATGTCTGCTGACCTCATCTTCTTTGTGTTCATAAAATCAAGGAGAGTTCAATATCACAAAATCTATATGAACTAGTTAAGAAATATTTGAATGATATTGGAGGTATGGATGACTTCACAATTTCCAAAAAGTTGGTGTGTGTAGGAGCTAATAGAGCTTCAATAATGCAAGGTCATATGAATGATATTTACGTAGTTACAAACTACTTGTTCACCATAGATGATTTCCATTCACTGCATGACCCACATAATGAATTTAAAATTTAAAATTGTAAGCAAGTTTCCTTCAGTATCAAAAGTTGAAAATCTAGTCCATGAGCTCTACTCATACTTCTACTGAAGTCCCAAATGATTTGCAAAATTTCAAAATTTTGCTGAGAGAATAACAATAGGAAACAAGCTAATTAAGGATGTTGATACCAGATGGATCTCCTTGCATGGACCAACAAAACAAGTGTTTTTTAGAATATCAATCCTTGATTGGAGTAATGTACAAAAAATTCCACATAATAGACAAAGATCTTGACCTCTTACATAGGTTAAGCGATATATAGACACTCTTAACTTTATTTGGTATTCTCCCCATGCTGGATGAAATGATCAATCTTGTGAAAAAATCCCAATATAGAACTATGTATATTAATGAATATAGAAAACTATGAAGAATGACATGCATGACCCTTGATAATCTATATCTATCAGATTATCCATTTCAAAGTCCAAAATTTATAAGATGACAGTTAATTACAGATTTGAACAATCCTAATTTTTTTTTATAGTTTAATGCAAGCGGAGAGTTATGTTCTTTGTACGTGAAGTTAAGATATCAATGCACTATTATACAACAGTCAAGCACTTTTTCATAGAAGTACCCGTTACAAAGGAAGCTTTTAAGTGGTATTTTAAAATCTATTACAAAATCTCTTTCCTTAGAGATCATTGAACGATTCCCTAGAGATGAAATACTTGAAGCCATGTCTATTGCGTATCCTCAATTTTGGGTCCTGGTCACCATCAACTAGAATTATTTAATACAAAAGTAATTACCTTGGACGAACATTTTTTGAAAAGTTCATAATGCAATGGAAAAAAATAGAAGGAATTATAAATATAACTAAGCTTAGAGAACAAGCTGCCAGTTTTGCAATAACTATGATTGAATAGCTTGACTCCATGGAGAATACCATGCAAGGAGGATCAATAACAAGGGTTTGGGAAACCTTTGGTCAGAGTGAAATATTGCATGATTAATTATCGAAATATTTCAAACTTGTTGATTTATGTCAAACAATGATATTGGGGTTGGTGGAGGATGAGAGAGTTTTTAGTGTATTGGGGTTTTTGAAATCAAAGATAAGAAACAAACTAGACAATAATTAAGAAAATTGCTTGAGGATGTATACAACTAGGTACATATTCAAAGTTTTCCTTTTGAAAGGGCACTCACAATCCAGAAGTCCATATGTGAAAGAAGAGGGTTGTGCAACACTTCAAACACTAGTGGCAATGACACAAATGATAGTGACACAATGAATGTTGAAATTGAGATGTAGTTAAGTGGACATACATAGGGAAAAGAAAATGAAGACCATAATCAAAGCCAAGATGACTCTCAGTCTCATTGTTAGAGTGAGGACCAGGAGGTGAATTCGAAAATGCAAGGAATTTAGCAATTTTTAAGTATTTATACTAAATTTCATGAATCATATTCCAAACTGTCATTGATGATATTTTATATTGTATTCAAATTAAGAATCAGATTGAATAAATTAATGTACTATTATCCATTGTTCCAAATTTCCAATGTAGAATCTATATTCTAAATTTTAATTGTTGTCAAGGAATTTAGTAGTTTCTAGGTATTTAAATTTTATATTGCATTTCATGAATCATAGATTCATATTCCAAACTATAGTTGATGATATTTTATATTGTATTCTATGAAATTATGAATCAGATTGAATAAATTAATGTACTAGACTATTTTTCACTGTTCCAATATATAATCTAAATTTTAAACTTTATTTTCAAATTGGTTAATTAGTTATTAAACATATTTTTTAATTTTTATTTATTAATTAACATATTATTAATAATTTCATATTTTAATTGTGCCATACTGATAAAATTTATAGGTACTCAATGATTCGTCATTCAACTCAATGCTTAACAATATATTAACAAAAATAACATATACAACATTAACAATTGTTTAATGCGTATCTAGGAGTAGAAACTAGAGTTTTTTTGAATTGAGAAAATAAACAATACATATAATTTGAACATATTAATGAATTTGAGTTTTGTATTAATATTTAAATGAAGGAATACATAGAGGAAATGCAAAATATTGCTCGAAGACAAATCTACATAGAGATGAGTTGGAAATTCATATTATCAAATCATTCTATCAAATTTTGTAGCATGATCCACTGTTCTTTTAATGGAAGTGCCATTTGTTGTAATTGGTAGTGTTTGACTTGAATTTTTTTTAATAATTCATGATTGAAATTGGAACTTGACTTGAATTTTTCAATCAAAGTTGCATTCAAGGTTATCAATGGCTTGATCAAACCTCATCTGGGTTCTGAGGAAACTGGTCCAAAGCAATCTTCCTTGTATCCTCCATCTTCTTTCTAAATGCACCCTTTTCAATGAATCACTCTGTTGTGTCAAAAGTAGAGGGAAAACCAAGATTTGTCAAGTTCCTTACCTTTTTATCCAACTTCTTCATCTTTTTTGCAACCTGATCCACAAATTCCTTTGTTTCACATATTCTCAAACACTTTTGAATGATAAATGACACCTTCATGGATGCATCAATCTGATCATGAATTCTTTTTAATTTCAATTCATTTTCATTGGATTTCTAGACAATTTGAAAAAATTGATTTACCATTTTCTCTCTTGAAATCACATTTTTGTTGTCCACTATGTATTTCTTTAGCTTTTTATTATGTATTGTTAGAGAATCAATTAATTGAAACAATTCACACAAATGATCAATCCTCTACATTATTTCTTCCCAGATCTTTTGTTTCATATGCCTCATTGTTTCTCTACAAAATGTACTCAACTTATTCTAACAAGACTTTATGTCATTTTGTGCTTCCCTCAGCTCTACTGCCAATCTTTCATTGGTTTTCTCTCTTCCTCCAATTTTTGTTCCCAATGTTTTGCTTTTGTTAGGTTTTGTTTTAATTTTTATGAAGTGGATTTTCATCATCATATTTCTTTTTTCTCTCATCTAACCTTTGCTTGAGTTCATTTAATTTTAGTTCCAACTCTATTTATTCATCCTCTTTTCTTGTGGATGTAGAGGCAAATTTTTATTTTTTATTTTTTTGATTTCATTGCTCTTGTTATTTGTTGAATGCACAAGACAATTGATAGGGGGGGTGAATCAGTTGTACATTAAAATATAAAAACCATCATAAACATTCAAATCCACATAAAATTTAACAACCTTTAATCTAGTAGAATGATTTAGCATGAAAGAAAACAACAAAAACTGAAACACATCAACACTATGCACAATAGATTACCAATTTACGTGGAAAACCCAAGAAGGGAAAAACCACGGTGAGGATTAGCTCACAATATAAATTAATTGCAACACCAAATATAATAGGCTCATTGTCAGAGGGTTCAATGCCCAAAAGAAAGAAGGGCTCACTACCAGATTATAGAAAAGAAGAATGCTATAGTGATAAATCCATCTCAATGCAACAAAAATTTCCACCACAACATCACCAACACATTCACAACCTTTTTGAAGATTGTAGACACCTTCTTCTCACTACTTCCAATAGCCTAACTCATTAAAGATTGCACTGCACTTAACAAATTCACACTTTACACATCTGCAATTTGCATCACACACACTACACATGATTCCTTTATCAACACAACACTTATTTATACCCTCTTCAACCTTGAAAACGTTCTCCAAGGTTGATTATGCACGTCATCTGTGCAAATTTAAATTAGGCTAGCACCAAACATTCCTGTGGTGGAAAGGAATGAAGGTGGACCACATCACACCTTAACTCAGACCTAAATCCACCCACGCCACACACTGCTTCCATAATCATCAAAGAAAATCCATAATTAGTGCAATCACCCAAGGTTGACCGAACCTATGTAAACACCATAAAAAAATTAAGTACAAGCTTCCTTTGATCCAAAGATGACTCATGGAAAAAAAATCACTTGAACACTATGTAGAATATTCCACAAACACCCTAAAATCCAATAGGATTCCTTCTCAACAACTTTCACCTGAAGAACAGACTCATCTTGTTCACCCAAATAATCTTCCACATAATACAAATTAGGAAATCAACTTGCGGAGCACTACACCACAAAAAAATTTAACTAAAGGTATATATGAACTTTATCAACATACTTACAGAACTACAAGACCAAAAACCAAACTATGGAGAAATATAGAGCAAAACCATTTCTTCCAAACAATACTGCAGCCCAGTTCACACACTAGTGAACACAACTTTCTCTATACAATGATCTAGACCTAGAAACTTTGGATATAACACCTATGAATGCATATGACCAACATATTCGAACCACAAAATCAAATCTTCAACGTAGAAGAAATGAAAAAGAAAACTAGAACTCCACTCTGTATGTCAAAACACCTCTACAACACACTATTTCCTCTTTTATTCAAATTTTCTCAAAAGCACTTGGAAACCAAGCACCAGAAACACATCCTCATCATCTTCACCATTTCCTCATCATCACCAAGCCAATTGCAACACATTAACTCAACCAAACAATATCCACAAACATAAGCTTATCAAAGCAACACTAGAGGTTGACACTAGTAACACTTACCAATGACAACATAATGAAACTAATGAAAGCATCATCATAAATTTTCAACCATCACCAATTGAAATCAATGACAACACAATCATAAGCCTGTTGATATCAATGAAAACACCAACTACTCATACTTGCAACATTATTTACTGCTTTCCTCTTTGCTTTCTCATTTGCTAGGTCTGCCTGCAACTTTTCTATTTGAATCTACCTTTTTTTCCTCTCTCTTTCTTTAGCAATTATGTGTACACCAATTTATTGTTCTTTTTTGATACATTAAATTTTTTAGTATTTTTGTATCTATAAAAATCCAATTGGAAAATACTTTGAAATTTAGAGTGATCCATCTAATTCTCTAGTTTATCTTGAACTGTGGGAACAATAAACATTTACTCCATGGTTTTTGTATTTTGGTAAAATGTGGGTAATACCCTGGTTGTTGTAGGATCTAAAGTTATAGTAGATGTACTCTCTATCAGTTGCTTCCTTTGTTTTTATACATAAATATGTTTTCTTTTTAAACTCATCATTATAATCAAAACCTGGAGCTATAGACATATTGGAATGCTTGAATGGAAAAGGAGTACTTGGAGTGATGGAAAAATCTCTAATTATCTAAGACTGAGTTCGAGGTTGAGGATTAGCCATTGATGTTGTAGTCACATCAACTGGAGGAGTACCTAGAAATAAATCCTTTTGGGTGGAAATTAAGGTAGTGGTACTAGTAATTGGACTTTAACCTGTCATAATCCTTTGCTTCTTTAGAATGCCTTGATCACCAGGTGTTTTTGTAGTATGTTGTATTGTTGGCCTCTTGTGTGTAATTTGTTGTTGTAGCACATGTTGATCACTACTAGTATTACTACCCACACAATTTCCACCAGTGGCAATGCCAATTGCACTAGATTCTCCACCATGTCCTGGTTGCGATTGTATTTGACCATGAGGAATTGAAGTTGTAACAAAATGAATTGTTTCACATGTCCTTGTATGCCCTTGGGATTTTTTTATTAGCTCCAATGCCTTGCAAATCACTAGGTTTTCTATGGCCTACCTCTATTGGCATCCAAATTCCTTGTCCTTTGTACCCCACCCACCACCTTCATAACCCATTTTTTCAGCTATGGCTACTGCTAAAGTATATGTTTATTTTGTGGTCTCACTTAAACCACATTTGACTTTGTTGGCATATTGTAGAATTTGTTATTCCCTAACATCATCAAATTCATCATCGTTTTGTTGAACTTCAGAGGGATGCTCTTTATCCCACTAATTGCTAAACTCATAATCTGCTTGGATCTCTTCAAACATTGCACTAGATTTTGGTTCACCTAGATCCTTACTCATAGACCAAAAGATAGTAATTTTTTATTGTGTCCATTTTTTTTTGTACAAGCCCTTCTTAGAGAATTTGATATTTTTATTGAAGTAGATGGTCGATCACCTTTTTCATAAAAAATTCCATACCTCTTGATTTTGTTCTTTGCTACTCTCTGTTGGTACAATGCCATTATTTATACTGACAATTGTTCAAAATAAATACCTTTCTTAGTAACAGTTTCCTCCATTGCTTTTTTGACCTCATCCCAAGAATTCTTGTTTTTCAATATTTCAAGCAAGAGTTTACTTAGATTTTGAATTCTACTTGTAGCATTCTTATTGGCCACAAGCCTTGCTTTACTGATGTCACATGGATTATACTGCCAATGAGAGATAGCATAAAATTGAAAAAATTATAAAAGTTCATGTACCACACTGAATGCTTTTCTCTCGAATGTGAACCCTCCACATGAAAAAAGTAAAGAAGGAAATATCCTCTTATTTTGTTGACTGACAAAGTATAGTTGATCAGTACTCTCCATTTCTCATACATATTACAATGCAAAAACCCTTTTTGTCACATGTATTGGAAGTTTGTATGGCTCTACTCCTGATCCATAAAATCTTAGCACAATATACTCTTCCATGAAGTACCAATCAACCAATTATATTTGTGATCCTAGTTGAATGCAATCTCTACAAGACACAATAAATCTAGGCATTAGAGTATTTGTAATTACTTGATACAATGGAGCCAAAATTAGTATACAAAATGATTGTAGTTCCTTCGAGTATCATACATCCTTATCTTAGTGGTCCAATAATATACTGGAGCCATTTTTTTCCTCAACATTTGTATAGAGCTGAATCTGAAACTTGTTGGTTAGAAACATTCCACTAAATTTGAATAAAAAATAGCACAAGTAGGTTGTGAACCTAAATGTCTTAGTGGAACCTCTTTTAATCATTAATTATTTATGTATGGATTCTACAATGTGCTTAAAAAATTTATATTTGATAGGTCGAGTAGCATAATAGATATTATATACCATTTCAAGAAGGCTTGCACCCACTTCCCGATTGCTATCTAGTCCAAGGAAAAATACTAGCATGGAAATAGTATCCTGAACACATGGTTTAAAAATTTCCAATTTATAAGGAGGCTTATGGTTACTTTTGAATAAGTTACTATCCACAACTATTTTATTTATAAAATATTTTTTCTCCCCTTGATTGACTGCTTCATAATTGCTAGCAAGTTTTTCTAGGTCAATGTGGATGTTTCCAAAATCTTTAGTTGTAAACCCCAACACATTTCCAAATTTTTCTACAGTAATGGGTAAGATTTCTTCTTTTCTATCTTTATTAACAATTTTTTTTATATAATCATAATTGTGGATGTGGACCATGATAAACTCTGGGCAAGGGAAAACCTCATGTAACCTCATGCACTCCAATCCAACTACCCACGGTGAAATGATACTATTTATTGGTATGTTTTACTATTGGAAGTTCTAATTTGCTTTGTAGCCTTATTCTGACATGAAAATATAAGTTTTGAGGTAAGCCTACCATCAATTACAAGATCATAAATATCTTGGTATTCATCCATGAAACTTGGGGTCTTAAGCACTTTGACATAATCTATTTTTCTATTTAATATTGCTTTACCCTTTCTAATAGTTGGTCTGGTAGTGGTGGTAGACATGCTTGTAAAGTGTGAACTCTCAAGTTCTCAACCCTAAAACCCAAGATTGAAAAATTAAGAATGATGAAACATATGATTTATGTCTTTCACTTACTCAAAATTTGGTTCTTAAAAAGATAAATATAGAGAAACTGACATGTATGGATTGGTTGTGTTGGAACCCAAAATCTCCCTGGTGCACTGCAATGAACAAGCTCCTTGTGTTCTCCCTCTCACTTCATAATAAAATCACTTAGTAGTAGAAAGTTCACTTATTTTTTACTTTTTCTTGAATATTAACGTGAATGAAATGTGTTACCTCCAAACTACATAATTAATATATTACAATTATATATTGACACTTCAAATTAAATTCAATAGTTGTCTTGTATTTATGTAGCTTCTATTAATTGATCACTTTTGGTGAGAAGTGGTATCATTTCAATGTTCCATCTCAAATAAATTCTCAACCATTGATTTTTGTAAATCTAATGGTTATAGGTTGATTTCAGAGGTTTGAGTTCACAAGCTTAGTGCTCTGTGCATTTCATTCCAGAATTCAACTACAACCATCCATCAAATATTCATCAAACAACCAAGTAACTTATGATATAAACATGTACTTTAAAATTGTTTTAAACTTTAAAGTGCACTAGGATACAAAATCAATAAACACTAAAAGAGGATCAGTTGGAAAATGAAATAAAACCCATGAATAAACACTTAAGTGATTGGGATACTTCCTACAGTTCCGTAACTTAAAATGGACCCGTTGTGAAGAGCTTGTGGACTCATAGAATCCTCATGAGATTGTTCCATGCGTCCTTATTTTATTGCTCACAATCCTAGCCTTCGATAGAAAATCCATTGGAGACATTGAGATGAGTCCACATGTCCTTATTTCATGGTTTCGCAACTCACATATAGGTCTTCTTGAATCATCTTGTTGACCCATAGAATCCCTTTAAAAAGCATGAAATTGAAACTTGTCCCCTTTTTGTAGTTCCATGACAATGAACTTAACCATTATAAAACTATTCACAGACTCACAAAATCATGCTGAAAGGATGCCATGTGTGCTACATTCCACGGTTTCACAACTATATTTTTATTTAGTAATATACCCTTTTTAGATTGGTGAAAAACACTAAAAAGGTAACAAGTGTCAACCCTTCCACGGTTCCACGGGTGTTCCCTTAATAAAATACTTTGTGCAGATTAGTGGAAAGGAATAATAAGCAATGGGAACCATATATTAAGTGTGGGCTCATTTAAGTCATTTAATTAAGCACATGTGGAATCTTCTTCTTAAGTGAGTGCTAGGAGAGGATAAAGGGGCCAGTAACTTAACATTGCAAAGGACTTAATAAGATGACTAATGACGCTGAGAATTGAGGGAGAATGTCAATGATGAATTAGAAATAAATTGAAAGGTAGAGCAAAATAGGTAGGTTTTTTTAGGGTTTTTGAACCTAAATTCACATATAAAGCAACATTTTAACAAACCCTAGAAAGAGTGACAACATTTTGTAGCTTAGCTTCTTAGGACTAGAGCAAAGACTAAGAGCCCTCAAAATGTGAAAATGTACTACCACTAAGAATTTTACAAGTACTGCTAGATTATAGATTTTTAGAGATAATATAATTGATTGTGGATATCTAATAAGTAATAAAATTAATTCTAATTATTTCTAATTTGAAGACACTAAACACACAAAATAATTCTTTACTATAAATGAATAATGAAGAATAACACAGCCATTTATTTTATTACAAATTTACAATGTTACATAGCTTTTTAAAGATGAGTAGAGCATGCAAGCTTTTGTATAAATGACACATGTCACTTTACATTAGACACAATTGATACCAAGCTAGTACTGGTAGTCTAGTAGTGGTGTTATGGAATACATACCATATTCTCAAACCATGGAAGGGGCTTGTTGACTTTTCTTGGGATCTTGGGATTTCATATGATAGCTCGAAGCCACTAGGATAACCCAAAATGAATTCAAAAATCCATAAGGCTTGCCTACCATGTTGGGAAAAGGGAAGAAGTGAACATATAAAATGTACCTATTCTAGGTACTAACTAGAATTATGCAAAAGATAAAGGGTAGTAAATCTTCTCCCACTCTCTTTGAGTAGCTCCAAGCCACCAAGATAGAACAAAATGACTTTGAAAGTCCATTGTTCCTTTTTGAGAGCCTCTGTCAAAATGAAGTATGATAAATCAAAAAGTTTCCATAATATGGAAAATATTAAAAGACTTATGTGGCTACACTCTTTGTGAAAGCACTTTCTCCATCAAAGCTCCTCATTCTAGTTCAAAACTTGGCTCAAGAGCCAGGTGAACCAGATCAACTTCTTTCGAATTCCACGCATTCTGAACTTAAAGGAAATTGGTCTCTCTTTTACTCTAAAACTACATAACTAGAGGTAGGAGAATTTAGAGTATCCCAAATAATACCACAAAATCATCTTATGCCTTATTAACCTCCCAAAATGAAAAAAATTATTAAAATTCAGAACACTACACTAAAAAAACCATTTTATGGACTTAAGAATGATTTTAGTTGAACTCACCACCCCTATTTATGACATTTACTCATGATTCATGTGAGGTTATATTTTTTTTTGTGCTAACCAACTTTACTTGTGTGAGAGCCACTGAGAATGTTATTTTGATTGAATCTAGCTACATGCAGACTATACTTGAGAGTGCGTCAATCATTCAAATGATATGAAATCTATTGCAAATATTATTTTGATTGATAATTGGCTTCATGTAGCGTACACCATGTAGTTTTCAATGTCAAGTTATCAAATCAATACATTTCACTCACTTTAGATCAAAAGAGGATATTATTTCTTGTTTTTTAAAGATTTCCCACTAACACATTAAATTAAGAACATCATGAAAGTACACATGGTGTCAAAGCACACAATATTTATCAGAAAATAGTTTACATATGAAGTGACCTACTAGGGCATCATTGTCGTATAAATTTACAATTTTATAGCCATTATCACCTTCTTCCTACTCATGAAAGCTACGTAAGGATGAGCCAAAAAACCTACCTTAAATGCAACTAGCCTTATAGCCAAAATTTTCCTACAACACTTTTCAACATTGCAAACCAAAGGCCTTCTCTCCAAAATCTATTGAAACACATCCCAATTAAAAATTTACATTCCCATGGATGTAATCAAAAAATTCTCTGACCCATGCCCAATTATCAATTGGTTCTAGTAGAAGACATTTCATTACAAATTTTAAACCACTTACCGCTCGATCCCTATGTTGAGCTAGAGCCACCCCATTTAAGCCAAGTAAAAAGGGAAGAATCTCCACCACCTCCCTAGGAATGAGAAACTACGAGAAATCTCTCAGCCTCATAACCCTTATTCCTAGATGTGCCACTGCAAACATTTCCTTAACACCCCCAAGAAAATTTGGGTTTGATAATTTGCCTTGAAATTGCTCGAATCATACCTTTTGATGCATTCAGGTCTAACAATGACACCATGAGTTGAGAGGAAATATCTATGTTGAATCGATATCGGTGATCATCAACAATAATTTCTTTCCCTAAAAAAAGTTTAATTGCTTCCCAAATTAAACTCCCTTATGGTGGCACCATAAAATTGAATGCAACATGAGATCCATGATTGATCCCAAAAATGTGATTTGTCTCTTTTGGCAAGTCAATACGATTGGAATTTCCATCTATGAAATGTGAAAATAAACATCGCTATGCTTTCATTCCTACCAGGTTACCAAAATATGAGTTGAAATCCATCCTTCAACACTAAAACTTGCACTCCACTCATTTAATGCCCCTGAATTCAATAAATGTTAGACATTTTAATTGGCATGTGCTATAAGTTAAATTGATTTCAAATTATTATTCCTTCCAAAGTCTGTGATGATCCCCACCTAGATCAAATGTGGAGGTAGAAAAAATATATTAATTTGTCAAAAGGAAAACCATTGATATTTGTAAATCTAACGACACTAGAGCGATTCTAGAGGCTTGAGTTCACAACTCTAATGCTCTAGACATTTTATTCTAGAATACAATTGTACAGTTGTCCATTGAATGCATATCAAACATTTTTTTTTAATTTAATAACGTAAATTTAACAGTGAAATATTTTTGTTTTAATAACACAAATTTAAAAATGACAAGTGTTTTAATAATGCACATGAATAAAATGTCAAACGTTGATATTTTTAAATTGAACAACTCTAGGGTGATTCTATAGGTTGAGTTTGCAAGTCTAGTGCTTTGGAAATTTCATTCCAAAATACAATTATAGCCATCCATCAAATGTTCATCGAACGGTGAATTATTTTTGTACATCAATTTGAATTTTTTGAGTAATTTTTTGATTTGTAAGAGAAACCCACAGTTGCATGAAGTATATTAATCCATAAAAATAATCGTGTTTACAAAAGATATATATAATTAGGGCCTAAACAGACCCATACACACAAACATTGACCATGATCTCCACACCATAAAAAATGTTGTTATAGATGATTAATAATTTAATACAACAACCCAAAGTCAAACTGCCTGATACTACCACAAAAAAACCAGTGCCACAGTAAACTTTATATTAAAATTGAAGCAAAAGATTACATCATAGAAGCTCAAGATGGAAAAAATAATAATTTGTACAATTCTCACTTGAGCTTGCAAGATCAAAAGGTGGCAAAAAGAGAGGACATGCATGTGGTTCCTCTTGAACATTCTTTATAAGAAAATAAACTGAATTAAAAATATTAGATGCTTTAATATATAATGATTCGCCTACAACAAAACACAAAGCATTCAAAGATCTACAAACATCAGAAGGGTTGTCACCAACAAGTCCATTGAACAACACATATAGAGTTAAGACAATAATGTCACTATTTAGTAGCTTGTCCCTCTCAAGAAATCCACCCATCATGGATAAACCAGAGCTAAAATTGTAGTTCTCCAAAGCTTCAGACAGAGCAAAAAATGAGAAGATAGAAGGCTGGAGATAAATCCCAGTGAGGAACTTGACCATTTTTTCACACCAAAGAACATCCATTAAATTTGAAGCAAATAAATAAGCGACCTCAGATAGGAGAGCCGAAGGATTATTATGAATCTAGTCTTTTCCAACTACCGTTTTAGCAACCAACTCCACTTGATCACATTGATAAAAGAAAACACGACATAGCTTCTATCCTGAGAAAGGTAAATTATCTCTCACTTCCCAGTAGTGACAAGGGATAAACACTTTGAATTGGGACCCCATTTCAAGCCAAAAAATAGAAGCAGGCAAAAAGAACATAAGTAGAGAAAAAGAAGGCCCAACCATGAAATATATAGCTGGAAAAATAAAGAACAAAGACATCAATACTTGGCAGTAGCACATGCAAGAGCCATTGCAAATGTTAGTTGCACTGACATCTAGCTTCAGGCATAGTACTTCAAAGCATTGAAAAGATACAAAATTAAATGACTTGTTGTACCCTAATCATTATCAATATCCACTAACAAGTCACAATAATTTTGCTCACTTATGATCAAAATTTATAAAAAAATTGACACTTAGTCTCCATTCCAAAGACTTTATGTAGGAATTTGGGTGTGTGAAAAATTCGTCCCAAAATAGAACGATATATAGAATTTGATATTTTTTCCACCCACACTATGATTTTTATTGACAAACCAATTTAATTCGCCACAAAAATATTTTACTGGCTTGAATACAGGTTTAATTCATTAATAAAAATATTTTATTGGTTTGAGTACATGTTTAATTCACCAACGGAAATATTTTATTGGTTTCAACATAGGTTTAATTTGCTAGCAAAAATAATTTACTATTTTTAATACAGGTTTAATTCGCCAATGAATTTTTTTTATTAGTTTGAAAACATGTTTAATTCACCAATGCAAATATTTTATTGGTTTGAAAACAGGTTAATTTTCCAACAAAATAATTTTATTGGTATCAATAAAAGTATAATTCACTAAAATTTTCTAGAAACTTCTAGTGATTACAAATGATTCACCATTTGAATTTATTTATTTTTCCCCAAAAAAGAAAAAATCGCCAATAAAATTAATACTTTTTTTGAGTATTATATAGGATTTGCTAGGTTTTTACACCTTTTCCTGGGGAGGTTTCTTAAAGTTATCCTTGTATGTTGCCATAGAATCTTTTCAAAAATTGAATTTATTTAGGATTGTCGAGAGATTGATTTTGTTGAGCAATAAGCACAAGATAAAGACTATTTTCCTCATCATCATTATTATCCATCACTGATTCATGGAAATGATCACAAGTAAGAAGACAAGTTTCTTTTCCATCATTTTCTTCAATCCTTTTTAAAATTTGAAGTAGAGAAGGATGTACCTTATCAGAAACCAATTGTGTGCCATTGTAGAAGCTCTTCAAGAATTCAACTTGTTTGGGTTCATCAAGAACCTAATTTTTTTGGGACAAGTAATTATAAAAAGAATAATCTTCATCATCACTATCACTATCACTATCCAATCCAAGCAATTGTGAGTTACAAATTTGAACTCCTTTATACCAAACCATTATTCTGGATTTCTCTTTCATACAGAGTCGCTAACCTTCATTCTAGGGAAGGAGCCTTTAGATTTTCATGGAACAAAATGCACTAGCATTTCATTTCCCTAGTAGAGTCACCAAAAATTTGTTAGTAAATAGATTTTTCATCACAAATTTCAAATTAACTTGCCCAATGTGCAATGACAAATGTCCCAATAGTTGGATAATTTGTTACTAGGCTAACAACTTTCCTTTGCATTTAAGAGGGAAACTCCCTCGTATGATGGGGGTTTTTGAGTTTTTGTGTACTTTTAACCCTAAAGTATTGTACCATTGTAAATTGTCACCCTTGACAATTTCACCTTATGTTTTGTCCCCTCTTAAGTTATTGGACCTAATTAAGTACTAAATTTCCTAAATTATGTATTCTATGGCCCATTTTTAACAATTATCGATGAACTGCATGTGAGAAATAATTGCATTAATTTAATACCTTGCCCTCGAAACTAAATGTCTTGGAAAATAGGTCTAGGATTTTCACACCCAGGGCATGAGTGTCCTCTTATTTTCCCTCTAATTTCAAATATGTTGGCGTCAACAATTTATTATTTGCAATTCAAGTGTCTAAAATTGGCTATCGATATTTAATTGTGAGGCCTACTATTTGATACACCCTATTTGATGATATTTTGATCTGAGCACTTTTGATACTATATGCGTATTAGACTATTATGGTTGATCACATAAATCAAATATTAAGCTTGTTCCTATTTATGATGCTTATGGTGGTTATATGCTTGTTATGCTTTCCGTGGGCATTGAATATTATGCTTGTTCTTGTTATGATGCTTATGGTGGTTTTATGCATGTACGCTTTCCTTATTTATTAGGCTCATGTTGATCTGGTTATCATGATAGAAATGGATAATTGTCTATAAGATTTAATTGATAAGATGCTAAATTTAAACTAGGTGATGATGTGATTACCTTATAACAACGCCATGACTAGACATGAATTGATAAGATATGTTAATTGCTAAAGAAAGGATAATTGGGGATATTGAATCTATTGATTTTAGGATTTGATTGTGATTAATCTTACGTAGATGGAATTATTGGTTTAATTATTGATCTTCTTGCATTGAATATTTTAACATGTGGAATTGAGTATGCAGGTACACACCCATGGCCAATGGGATTAGAGGTAACCAAGGGTACCCTATTATGATAGCCAAGTAAAAACCAGCTATGGCCCATTTGGAGGGACCATAGCCCTATTGTGTTGTATTTTATTTTGTTATTAAAAGATTTAATGTTTAATATTGTGATTTATGTTTTCAAAGCCAATTGAGCTTTTGATAGGAGTTTTGGGACATTTTGATTTAATTTTATTGTGTTTGAATTTAATTTCTTTTTGATGAGTTTAAATGGTTGAATAAGTCTTTAATTTCGGTTAATTAACCCTTATTTAACCCCTAGGATCATTACCTATCGGTTAGGAGTCAAATCAAGCCTATATCTTTTAAATTTTGCAAGTTGTGACCCTTCTTAATTACCCATTAAGAAGAGTGACGGATTTTGGGGAGAGGGTTGGAGTATTTTCTTCAAAATATCATTTATGAGATGGGAGAGCTCTTGTTGAGTGTGGAACACTCTTTGGCTCTTCAATTCCCAAGGAGTTCTCACACATGTGTGAGAACTTGTGGGGAGGTGTGTCCATAAGAGTGAATGAGAAAGTGACATGTGTCACTCTCACCTTCAAAATTATTTAAAGCTTGGCTCCTATTTAAATCCTTTGGCAAGGAAAAGGAAGGCTTCTTCTTTTCTTTTGCTAGGTTTTCTTTCTTTTTGGTGTTGGTTGGGAAGAAGAGGGATTGGAGTTGATTTGCAAATTTTTCTCCATTTAGGCTTGGATTGAGGTAGGCCTCATTCTACTTATGAGTATATTTTCTTTCTCTTTTGTATGAAAATTTAAAAAGGTTGTTTATATTAAATGCTTTGTATGTTTAAGTGTTTTTTCCTTTACATGTAAATGGGATTGGGGTTGTATAAGGAGAGTATCACCCAATTTGGGAAGATCATCCTTTGTAGGGGATAGGAATGCATAGAAACCTCCATGGGAAAATCAATTTCCTCCTTTGAGAAGGAGAGGTAAAATGAGTATGAGTACCCAAGTTAATATGGTGTTATGGGTGTATAGAGTTGGATGGTATGGATGATGTGTTGTATGTGAAGTATTGGAGATTTGGGTTATTGAGAAGAGAATGTAAATGATATGTAGGTTATGATTCTTTCCCACTAATTTCCCCATGTGGTAGTGTAGTCCACCTCTATCTCCATTTTGGTATTCTTATGGAATCCTTTTGTAAATGTGTAATCTAGGATGGGAGTATCTTGTTGTGTGTGCTCTTTTGAAATGGTCTGTTCCGTGTTACTATTGTGTGTACCCATATCCATTGGTTACCTCCTCGTTTAGGGGTGGTTTGTGAGAAAACCTACATTTGGGAGGTAAGCTCATCTATGACCATGGGAGAAGATGTTATGTTTATATGTTTAGGTCTATAAATTGTTGCAGCTTATAGTTCTGGAGGAAACCATCCCTTGTACGATGGAATAAAGAGATTTGAACATTATAAACATTGTTGAAATATGTGTAACTTATAAGTTATGTTGTTGTAAATATAACTGTGATTTATATCTATTTTACTCAAGCACCATGTATGATTCAAGTAGTTAAAAGAAATGAAATATAGGTGCTTACTGTTGTTGCATAGTAGGAAGATATAATTGTTGTTATCCTTGCTTAAGGGAAAATGTATGCGTATTGTCTGTGAATGCAATAAAGTTCTGTCATTTGGATGAAAATTCTTGCTATACAAAAATATTGCTTAGTTGTCTTTTATAGCCCAGATTGGAAAAGAATGTTCGATAAATAAAGAAAGCATTGTTGTGTGTAAGGATAGGAAGAGATTGAAAATATGTATTGCATTGTTCTTCCTTTCCTCTTGCAATAAAACTAAACCTTTGTTGAAGGAATACATGTTTATTTCTATTATCATGTAAATGAATGTTTATGTAAATTGAGCTATGTTCTAAAATTGTCATAGAATCCACTCCTTTTGTTTGATTGAAAGAATACTATAATTATGTTGAGTACAATGCACTAGTCCTTGCAATTAGAAATTGAATTTATTTATGTTAATGTAAGAATTGGTAAAGTCGTTTGGGAAAAATTCGTATTTCTTTTGAAGTCCTTTGTGTATCATTGTTAGGGAGGCGTATTCCTTTTTGAGCCAATTGTTTTAGGAATGAGACCTACAAATTTATGAGTTTGTTAACACTCCTTCAACTCCTTCACCGTCAAGCTTTCTTACATCAAACCCTGCACTTCCATCCAAATTAAATGAACTTACATTCTCTAAAATTAATTAGATATGAAATAAGATTTACACTTAGCACCTATACCCTGCTTTGTTAGAATCATAACTCCAAACCTTGCTTGGAGATATCCATAATCACACCTGGAGTGGATGTTTATCGCTCAATTGACATGGTTTTAATGTAGCCGTTGAACATTAATGATTTACAACAAGGATGCGAATCAATTAAGGAAATTGGCATTTTCCATGTGTCACCGATTTGGTTACCTTTGTTGGTCAACCAAAGTCAATGCAAGATCCTTATGAAATAATGCATTGCTACAAACATTCATGTTTGTTGAGGGTCAAGGATCACTAATTCCCCTTACCTTATGCTTGAAGAGCTTAAATGAATTAATGAGACAAGTTCGATCACCTAAGTCAAAATCTCTTTATGAGCTATTGGGGTTCAGCCATCGACCTTACCCCTTACCATTTACCTATCTTACTCCATCGCAAACCAATAGACCAACTCCCAAATCATTGATGTGCGTAACTCCAACCTGCTTAAATATTTTTAGAGATCAGGGTGTTTCACTTTATCTCTTTCTCGCTTCTTGTTAAGGTATTCAGAAAAGGGTATTGTCGATGCCCGAAGTGTGAAGTTATCGAACTTAACCATTTTGTTTTTCCTTCTTTTCATTGTGAGCATTCAGCAAGAGGAATTGTCGATGCCCGAAGTCCAAAGTTATTAGACTTAACCATTTTTTTTTCCTTATTTTTCGTTGAGGGAATTCAAAAAGAGGTATTGCCGATGGTTGGAGTCTGAAGTTATCATACTTAACCATTTTGGTTTTCCTTCTTTTCGTTGAGGGCATTTAGAAAGATGTAGTGTTGATGCCCAAAGTTTGAAGTTATCAGACTTAGCCATTTTGTTTTTCCTATCCTTCATTGAGGACATTCAAAAAGAGGTATTAATGATGCCTAAAGTCCAAATTTATCATACTTATCCATTTTGGTTTCTATTCTTTTCATTGAGGGAATTTGGCAAGAGGAATTATCAATGCCCAAAGTCCAAAGTTATTAGACTTAGCTATTTTGGATTTCTTCCTTTTCGTTAAAGGGTTTTGGAAAAGGGTATTGTTGAAGCCTAAAGTTTGAAGCTATTGGATGTATCTAGTTTGGTTTGCTTCCTTTTGTCAAGGGAATTCGGTATGAGGTATTACCAATGCCCAAAGTCCAAAGTTATTAGACTTAACTAATTTTATCTTCTTTCGGTTGGGCAATCGATATGAGGTATTATCGATGCCCAATGTTCAAAGTTATCAGACTTAACCAATTTTATCTTCTTTCGGTTAGGCAATCGGTGTGAGGTATTATCGAGGGAAAAAGTATGAAGTTATTAGAATTAACTAATTTTATCTTCTTTCAGTTGGGAAATTAGTATGAGGTATTTCTAAGGCCCAAATTCCAAAGTTATCAGACTTAACCAATTTCTTCTTCTTTTGGTTGTGGCATTCGGTATGATGCATTACCAATGCTTGAAGTTTAATGTTTCAAACTTAACCATTATGTTCTCCTTTTGGTTAAGGAATTCAAAAAAGAGTATTGATGATGCCTGAAGTTTGATGCTTTCAGACTCAACCCTTTGGTTTTACTCTCTTTCATTAGGGGATTCAACAAGGGGTATTACCGATGCCCAAAGTTTGACTCTTTTGAACTTAGTTGATTGCCATTCTCCCTTTCGTTAGGGCATTTGAAAAGAGGTATTATTGATGCTTGATGTCTGATTTTTGAACTTAACCTCCTGTTTCTTCTTTTTGACAAGGCATTCGATAAAAGGGTATTGTTGAAGCCCGAGCTTCAAGTTTTTCAGACTTAGTCCTCTTTGTCTTCTCATTACATTAGGCATTCGGTATGAAGCATTACATATGCCCAAAGTCCAATATATCAAAATTAAACCTTTCTATCTCCTTCTTTTGGTCGAGGCATTCGACAAAGGGTATTGCCGATGCTTGAAGTCCAATGTTTTCAAACTTCACAATTTCATTCTTCTTCCTTCTGACTAAGGAATTTAGTAAAGAATACTATCGATGCCCGAATTCTAACATTTTTAGATTTAACCATGTTGCTATGCTTCCTATCGTTAGGGCATTGAAAAAAGGGTATTTCAAAGTCCAATGTCCTATGTTTCAGACTAAACCATTTATTATTCTTTCTTTCATTAAGGTATTCGATAAGAGGTATTTTTGATGTCCTATGTCCAACTCTTAATCAAACTTCACCCTTTTTAATCTTCACTTGAGGTGTTAGGCGTAGTACATCCTTATGTTATAAATAATTATCATCACCAAAGAATGACTAGATTATATTATTTTTATAAATGTAATATTCATTCAAAACCATTATTTGTTTGATCATGGATGCATACCTCATTAAATTCTTTCATTTTCATTATGCAGGGCATTAAGTTTATTTAATCAAATGGTTCCTTGCATGACTGAGTTTTCTCAAGCTATCAGGGATTGACTCTTTAACCCTTATGTTTTTAGGGTATCCTTGGCATGTTTTTTGATCCCCAACTTCACCTAAGTGGGTGGCAGTCGACCATGAAACTGTATAAGGAAAAAGGACCCTAGAAGTGGTTGTGTACCCACTCATAGTTTTTAAAGTAAGTCGAAGCCCAAACTTTTTCAACCCTTCAAGGTTGCACTAAAAATTCAATTGCATCAAACTATGATGCCCTAATGATATCCATAACAATCATATTGCTAAAGATTGCATGTTTAATACTTTAGAGCTAGCATTTATTACTTCATTTTAAAAAAAATGTTAGTTGTATTTTTTCCCTTAGTACAAATTTTGGGCATGACATTTTGGTATCAGTTCCTAGGTTACAACACCGAGAACTCTAGGCATATGTGTTCACCATGGCTAATTCCTTATAGTGTTATCATGAAGGATGGTTTTGAGATTGCAAAGTAATTGAGGGAATGGTCATGGATGTGGTTATGGACATGGTGAAGAGTTAGACCAATTGGAGGCACCACCAACACCCCCACATGTGTCTGAGTCATCATAGCACGATCCAACATAAAACCTCAATTCACATATCCTCCATGCATTAGAGGATTTGATTGGGGTTCTTCACGCTTGATTGCTAGTGGCAGAGGAGGGTCCTAGACTAGAGAAAATTCATCACACAACTAAGGAACATGTGTTAGAGCATAAAATGTGCAATAGGAGTCCTCCCTGCATTCCTAATGAGTATGATGAAGAGGAGCAGAGGGGATCAATCCACTTAGATCTTCCACCATAGGTACCCCATCTAGAGGTAGTAGTCGAGGATAGAGCATACCAAGATCTAGGAGATCATGTTTGAGAGATGCTATGACTTAAGCCACCTAATTTTGAGGGATCCAAAGATGGAGTAGAGGTTGAGGCATGAATTATCAATCTTGATAGGTGCTTTGGATTGTGTGCGTATGCAAGCAATGTAAAATCACGTTATGTGGTAATTTTTCTTAGAAGTTTTACCTCTACTTGGTGGCACTGAGAGGAGCACAAGCATCACTTGTTTATTGATACTCTCTCATGGGAGACATTCCTACAATGATTTTGAGCATGCTATTTATCTGAACATTTTAGGAAATGCCATATTGATGAGTTCCACGACCTCCAACAAAGAGGACTGCTAGTAGCACAGTATGAGGGTTGGTTTCTAGAGCTACTATAGTATGTGGACTACCTCCAAGATGAGAAAATTCTTGTCAAAAATTTTATCTAAGGATTGACACAGGCATATCAAGACCTGTACACACGGCTGATCCAGAGAACCTTTGGGTTTTTGTGGAGAAGGCCCTCATAGTGGAGGAGATTCAGGGGAAGTCCTAGGAGGCATGAGAGCAGTTTTAGAACCACAACCAGAACACTCATTTGCAAGGTTTTTGACGACCTCCCTGTTGATGGTCAAAATAGCACAACATTTAAACAAAATATCTCTATTCTATTTCTCCTGAAAAAGAAAGATAACACATGGTAATTTAACTCCCAAGGTCCTGGTAGTTGGTTCTCAACTATGCTGATATTGATCAATGGTCAATGTAATTGTAATGTTCAAGGGGCCTGCTGGTTATTGAGCCTTTTGATTGCTGTGAGATCAAATTCTTATTTAAACCTACTCTAACAGGGGGTATAAATAAAAGGAAAAAGATAAATCAGGGACAAAAAAGAAAGAAGAATGTTGATTCATTCAACTAATCAGACCTACTGCTTTCCAAGGAATCCATAAACTAGAACTGCAAAACAAATCAACCTGTAATCCATACACAACTATTCATTCATAGTGCAAATATTAATGGCAGATTGCAAATCATAATTCGAATAAAACAAAAGATAGAACTCCATTCCTTGAAAGCTTCCAAATCAAATGATTAATAAACAAACATAATTCTAGAGCATAACCTAAAGCAGGTTTAAGTCTGGCTACTTCTATTGTCAATGAAATAGATAAGCAACATTTACAAATCTGGCAAGATCACCAGTGTACAGAAACCCATATCTTCAAACTATCTCCATCTAAACTAAGAAAATCAGAAAAATGCATCATCTATCCTACTGTAAAACTCTAATCAACTAAGCTGTAAAACTTCTAAGTTATTTCCTAAAATGTCTAACTCTCTTACAATGAGCTTGATTTTACAATTTGTAGCTCAAAATTCCATAATTTCCTCTCAAAACTGAGACATAGAAAGCTGTAGCTTTTGTGTGCATACAATTCTTCACAAATACAACTTTCAGTTTCAGCTATCAGTTTGGCTTCAATTGATTTTAGTTTGTAATTCCATCCTTCAGTTCAACTTTAGTTAACATCTGTAGTTTCCAATCTGACTTTGAGTTCCCCTTTTACATTACATAAATCTGCATCCTTTTCTGGAGATCACACTAAACTGGCCCACCACACTTTCAGCTTTCTTCCAGTTTGATGATTCTTTTAGAAAATTTCCCTTCCTTTGTATGTCAATTTTGTAAATCAATCTTGATTTAATATCCCCCCATTCGTAAAAGTACCTGCAAGACATTTAAAAGCATTAATTAATTAATAAAATTAATTAATTAATAACATTTAATTAACACCATCAATTAACTAATTTTGAACATTAATTAATTATTTCAAACAAATGCATTTGATAATTCTTTATATTTATGATTTGAAATAACAATTAAATATTCCCTTATAAATTAATGTCATTAAAACATTAATTCATGTTGAGTATGGATTTGATATCCCCATGTCGTTTGCTCCCTTAATCTGGAAACTGCTTTTGCATGGTTACACCCAATCAACTTCAAAAAAATTTACTTCTTTTTTTGTCACGGATGATGTTTAACATCCTTGATCTCTCTTAAATGAGACTAACTAAATGATATTGAACAAAAATTCCCTCCAGTCCAAGAACCCTGTGAACACCTCTAAGCATTGCATTCACATTGTTGACTGTCTCTGACTTTGAATTCTGAACCACAAACAATAGCATTTTCTTGAAGGCTCAAATTCACTTTGTGCATTCCCCATTTTGTAGTTGTGTAACCTACTTCCATGCTTTCACACCTTGATGCATTGTTGATGTTTCCACATTTTTCATACATGTTGATTAGGACATTTGCAAATACCACATTAGATGATGTTTCTCCATTGGCATGAGTAGAGAGGATGTTGAAAAAGACGCTGGGAACCTGAATTAACATCCACCAATTATATTTGCGTAGTTCTTGTTGCCTTCGTACGTTTCCTGATTTTGCAATCGTGGCGTTCTCTTGAGATCACATTTATTAGATTCTCAATTTTATAAAGCATTCTGTAACATAGTTCATATGCCCGCATCTATGCTTCCCTACCTTCGTATGCATTCGGTGAGACTTTATTTTCTCAGGGCATCCCTATCAAACAGTGCACATGCCCTTTGAAATCCATTTTGTACATCTCCTGTGATCATTGCATTCCATGGTGTGAAATCTCCCATCATGGCATCCCATTGCACCAAAACCCGTGCCATGCCTATGTTCACTGCCTCCACATTTTCTTGAGCCCTGTCTATGCTTTCGCATCTCACATTTGAAGATTCTAAAAAAAGTTGTGGAATTAGGCCTTCCCATCTACCAATTGCATTTGCTTGAGGTATTTTATAAGCCTTTTCAACAAATCTAATTTGTGTAGATTTTGCAATCATTGTATTCAATGAGCTAACGTCTCTGTGGAGAGGGGGATTATCAAACAGTTCGTGCACTTTGATCTATCCTTATCCACCTTGTCAATCATTCATCGCCCTTCATGAGGCGACTTCCTCTCTCTCAAAGATATCCTGTCAAACAGTTTACGGCCCACGTTTGGTCTTTGCTTCTACATTTTGCATGTCTCTCGGGCTTTCTTTACTCTGCATCCTGCATTTCTTGATATTCTTTTGTGCTTTGATGGACCGTGTCCACATGAGAGTGATTTGAGGCATTTGTAAAGTAGCTTTCATGCCATGCCCATCAAAGCACAAAAGAATATCAAGAAACACAGGATGCGGAGTAAAGAAAGCCTGAGAGACATGCAAAACATAGAAGCAAAGACCAAACGCGGGTCGTAAACTGTTTGACAAGATATCTTCGAGAGAGAGGAAGTCGCCTCATGAAAGGCGATGAATGATTGACAAGGTGGATAAGGATAGATCAAAGTGCACGAACTGTTTGATAATCCCCCTCTCCACAGAGATGTTAGCTCATCAAATACAATGATTGCAGAATCTGCACAAATTAAATTTATTGAAAAGGCTTGTAAAATACCTCAAGCAAATGCAATTGGCAGATGGGAAGGCCGAATTTTACAACTTTTTCCGACATCTTCAAATGTGAGATGTGAAAGCATAGACGGGGCGCAAGAATTGTCTTATAAAATACCTCCAGAAAATGTGGAGGTAGCGAACATAGGCATGACATGGGTTTTGGTGCAATGGGATGCCATGATGGGAGATGTCACGCCATGGAATGCAATGATCACAGGAGATGTACAAAATGGATTTCAAAGGGTGCGTGCACTATTTGACAGGGATTCCCTAAGAAAATAAAGTCTCACCGAATGCATACGAAGGTAGGGAAACATAGATGCGGGCATATGAACTATGTTACAAAATGCTTCATAAAATTGAGAATCTAGTAAATGTGATCTTAGGAGAATGCCACGATTGCAAAATCAGGAAACGTACGAAGGAAATGAGAACTTCTAAGAAAATACAATTGGTGGATGTTAATTCAGGTTCCCAACATCTTTGTCAGCATCCTCTCTACTTGTGCCAATGGAGAAACATCATCTAATGTGGTATTTGAAAATATCCTAATCAACATGTATGAAAAATGTGGAAACATCAACAATACATCAAGGTGTGAAAGCATGGAAGTAGGTTACATAACTACAAAAGGGGGAATGCACAGAGTGAATTTGAGCCTTCAAGAAAATGCTATTGTTTGTGGTTCAGAATTCAAAGTCAGAGACAGTCAACAATGTGAATGCAATGCTTAGAGGTGTTCATAGGGTTCTTGGACTGGAGGGAATTTTTGTTCAATATCATTTGGTTAGTCTCATTTAAGAGAGATAAAGGATGGATCATGGAGTATGATCCGAAACGTTGATGATATAAAAATTACACACAGTTTATTCCAAAAATCTTGCATACTAGCATCATGGACTTTGGAAATAAAATGTTATTAATTAAGAGATAAAGGATGTTAAACATCATTCGTGACAAAAAAAGAAGTAAATTTGCTTGAAGCTGATTGGGTGTAACCATGCAAAAGCAGTTTCCAGATTCAGGGAGCAAACGACATGGGGATATCAAATCCATACTCAACATGAATTAATGTTTTAATGACATTAATTTATAAGAGAATATTTAATTGTTATTTCAAATCATAAATATAAAGAATTATCAAATTCATTTGTTTGAAATAATTAATTAATGTTCAAAATTAGTTAATCGATGGTGTTAATTAAATCTTATTAATTGATTAATTTTATTAATTAATTAATGCTTTTAAATATCTTTCAAGTACTTTAAGGAATGGGGGGATATTAAATCAAGATTGATTTACAAAACTGACATACAAAGGAAGGGGAATTTTCTAAAAGAATCATCAAACTGGAAGAAAGCTAAAAGTGTGGTGGGCCAGTTTAGTGTGATCTCTAGAAAAGGATGCAAATTTATGTAATGTAAAAGGGGAACTCAAAGTCAGATTGGAAACTGCAATTGTTAACTAAAGTTGAACTAGAGGTGGAATTGAAAACTAAAATCAACTGAAGCCAAACTGAGAGCTGAAACTGAAAATTGTCTTTGTGAAGAATTGTATGCACACAAAAGCTACAACTTTCTATGTCTTAGTTTTGAGAGGAAATTATGGAATTTTGAGCTACAAATTGTAAAATCAAGCTCATTGTAAGAGAGTTAGAAATTTTAGGAAATAACTTAGAAGTTTTACAGCTTAATTGATTAGAGTTTTACAGTAGGATAGGTGATGCATTTTTCTGGTTTTCTTAGTTTAGATGGAGATAGTTTGAAGATATGGGTTTCTGTACACTGGTGATCTTGCCAGATTTGTAAATGTTGCTTATCTGTTTCATTGACAGTAGAAGTAGCCAGACTTAAACCTACTTTAGGTTATGCTCTGGAATGATGTTTGTTTATTAATCATTTGATTTGGAAGCTTTCAAGGAATGGAGTTCTATCTTTTGTTTTATTCGAATTATGATTTGCAATCTGCCATTAATATTTGCACTGTGAATGAATAGTTGTGTATGGATTACAGGTTGATTTGTTTTGAAGTTCTAGTTTATGTATTCCTTGGAAAGCAACAGGTCTGATTAGTTGAATGAATCAACATTCTTCTTTCTTTTGTGTCCCTGATCTATCTTTTTCCTTTTCTTTATACCCCATGTTAGAGTAGGTTTAAATAAGAATTCGATCTCACAACAATCAAAAGGCTCAATAACCAGTAGGCCCCTTGAACATTACAATTACATTGACCATTGAGCAATATCAGCACAGTTGAGAACCAACTACCAGGAGCTTGGGAGTTAGATTACCATGTGTTATCTTTCTTTTTCAGGAGAAATAGAATAAAGATATTCTGTTTAAATGTTGTTGTGCTATTTTGACCATCAACACTCCCCTTCCTTCATAGGGAGGATTTAGACCTTCAGTAGGACCATCTAGGCTATCATAATAACAACAACAATAACACAATCAGAGGCCTAGGCCACAATAGGGCTTTTAGGGTGGCCACTCTAGGCCATGGCAACCACACGGTCCTTGCAAAGATCAACATCCTTAGCTGCAGGGTGCTACTCTAGCACGTTCACAATAGTCTAGCTGAGGAGGACACAATGGTTCTAGTATAACTAGAGGACAACAACTCACCAGGACACAATCACCTCAAGTTTATACTAGAGGTCCTTGTTATGTATGTGGAGTAGTGGGGTACCTAGCTAGGGATTTCCCTTATGGTCCCACAATTATAGAACAATGCACAAGAGGCTCTAATTAGATAGTGGGAGATGTGAGAAAGTCCCATTGAGTATTCATGATAGTTGAGAACCACCAAGTGGAGCACTAGGCCACGGTCATTGAGACCCCAGGTATGATAGGTGGTACTCGTTACTATTTTGTTTGATTCTAGGGAATCTTATTCTTTTATAGCTCCTTCTGTAGTGGAGTGTAGCAGTCTAGTGGAATCTAGGTAGGATGATAGGTGGGAGATAGATCTAGCCTCAAGGGCTAAGGTGTCAGTAGATTTTGTAGTCCATAATTTTCCACTTCGTTTTGGAGGTTTGACTACTTTGGTTGACCTTTGTGTCACACCATTAGGATCCTATGGAGTGGTTTTGGGTATGAATTGGATTTATGAACATCAAGCTAAGTTAGACTATTGCTGGAAGGCGATTGAGTGTATGGATGACCATGGTTCAATAGTGGTGATTATAGGGGTTTAGAGGCCCATTTCTCTTCGCACAATTTCTCCTATTCAGTTAAAACAGTGTCTATGGAAGAGATGTTAGTTGTTTACTACCACCCTTAGGGATATGGATGAGGAGATGATTGGATGACCACCTCATTCTTAGGGAGTTTGTTGATGTTTTTCTTTATGATTTTCCTAGTATGCCACCTTGTCGTGAGATTGATTTTCATATTGATTTGGTGCTAGGGGTGGAGCTAATATCGAGGACACCTTATAAATGACTACACATGAGCTTAGTGAGCTCAAGTTGTAGCTAAATGCATTGATAGAGAAAGGTCATATCCATCTGTCTCACCTTGGGGTGCTCCTGTCATCTTCACTAAGAAGGACAAATCCCTTCATCTATGTATAGACTATAGAAAACTAAACAAGGTAACTATCAAGAATCATTAATCACTGTTAAAGATCGATATTTGTTTGATTAAATGTAGGGAGACAAAGTATTCTTTAAGATTGACCTTAAGTTTGGATACCATCAGTTATGGATTGTAGAGGTGGATATTAACAAGACTGCTTTTAAGACTAGGTATGGCCACTTTAAGTTTACAGTGGTACCATTTGGGTTGACAAATGCTCTTGTAGTGTTCAAGATTCTCATGAACGAAGTATTTCATTCCTTCTTGGATTGGTTTGTGATTATTTTTCTGGATGACATCTTGATTTATTCACATAATGAGGAGGAGCATGAGGGTCACTTGCAGTAGGTGTTATAGTGTTTGAGGGAGCACTAGTTGTATGGCAACTTGTCGAAGTGTGCCTTCCTTCATCCTGAAGTCCATTATCTTGGTAATATTATATCTAGTGATGGAATTTTTTTTAATCCATTGAAGATTAGAGCTATTATGGAGTGGTTAGTTCCTATTACAGTGATAGAGGTCATGAGCTTCATGGGTTTGGTAGGTTATTATCATTGTTTTGTAGAGGGTTTCTCTAGGATTGCACATCCTATCACTTCCCTTCAACGGAAAGGGAAGAAGTTTGAGTGGAATAATCTATGTGAGAGGGAATTTTAGACCCTCAAGGAGCATCTCACTAGTGCTCCTATCTTAGTAGTTCTAGATCCATCAACAAAATTCATGGTTTTCACGAATGCATCTATTGATGGCTTAGGGGTTGCACTTATGCAAGAAGGTAGAGTGATCATGTATGCGTTATGAAAACTCAAGACCCATGAGTTGAAATACCCCATGTTATCACCTGGATTTTGCACCCTGCTAAATGTAAACTCAACAATCTAGTGTAACATGGGAAGACCTCTAAAGCTGTGGGTCACTTGTGAACAGAGGTCAACCTCCGGAGAAGGCTGAATTCCTTTGGTGTCACCTAACTACTGATTATATAAGGAAAAGGGAGAAAGAGAATGCATAAAAATGAAAATTAAATTGTATGGTGATGAACTGAACTGATAAGAGCAATGGAATACTTAGGTTACACTTGATAATTGATAATGACCATAAGATTACACATCAAATTCTGTAAGCATGTCATTAATATCTCACAAACAAGTTCGATTCACACATTTTCAAGAAAGGAAAAGGCTTTTACATGTTAGAATCCGTGTGTGGTTATATAAAAATAGCTTGTGATTTGTATAATGATACTTTTTTGCAAGGGAAGGCACGAAATACAAGATAAAGTCATAAAGGAATGAAAGAAATTCATAAAATAACTTGATCATTAACCTGAAATGCACGACACTTGCAAGAACAAGATGCTAATTTGAATCATCCACAATGATTAAGGTAAACTCTGTATATTGTGCTCTAAATGAGTTACAAAATCCAATTTTTTTCTCTAAGGGCTCTCAAAAGTCTCAAAAAGTAGAAAAATATACTAGTGAGAACTAACTACAAAAAGGAAAAAATGCCATATATACAAAAGAGTGTCGGCCCCCTTAGGGCTTACAAAATATCAGACTTCAGAAAAAAATCTCCCCTAGATCCTTTGAATGAAGTTAATGTTGTATCCCCGTGTCCATGTTGGTCACAGATCGCCCTCAGGAATGGCCTCCTTGATCTTTTGCAACGCTCGCATTAACTTCTGGTCTCATGTCTATCTTCTAACCTCCCTGTTGAGCTGCCTTGAATGCTTCTGAGCTCAGAACTGATCCACATCGCTTTCACTCTGTTGATCTCATTCGTGGGGGTCGGACTACCATGACTTTCCTATAGCTTCCTCTGATTGGTTGAACTCATGCCACATGAGATCGCCATATGGTCAAAGGTTGTTCAAACAGGATCGCATGTCAGTGAGACACTAGCCAGTCAGGAGGACCTCATGCCGAGTCCAAAACTTTCGCTGGGACCTCATCGTTTCTGCAGGACATCTCCCCGAGCTCCTATTTCTTACGCCGAGGGCATGCTATTTCAGTGAGACTTCCTAATGAACTTGTTTCCTTCTCTGAGACCACTTCACTTCAGTGAGACCTTACCGGGTCGACAAGCCATCACCCCAACATCTGCATCTTATGCCAAAAGTACTCTGTTTCGGTGTGACTTCACTTGATCGGCTAGACCTTTTGCCGAAGGCACCCTTTGGTGAGACCTTATAAAGATGTCATCCACATTGGTAATACCCTTTTTTGTTGGCGAGACTTCTTTCCGAAGGCAAAACACATATCAAGACCCCTTCAATATTGGCAGGACTCATAGCAAAGGAAAAGGCTCCTTTCCTCGATGACAATCATTTCTTTCAGTGAGACACTAGCTAGTCGGGAGGACCTCACGCTGAGTCCAAAACTTTCGTTGAGACCTCATCGTTTCGGCAGGACATCTCCCTGAGCTCCTATTTCTTACGTCGAGGGCATGCTGTTTCGGTGAGACTTCCTAATGAACTTGTTTCCTTCTCCGAGACCGCTTCACTTCGGTGAGACCTTACCGGGTCGGCAAGACATTAGCCCGACGTCTTCATCTTATGCCAAAAGTACTCTATTTTGGTGTGACTTCACTTGATCGGCCAGACCTCACACTGATGATGTCTCCTCTTGCCGAGACTTCTTTAGTCTCTAAGACGTCTTGTCAAACACAAACTGATCTCCCTAAGCTCATCATTTCATTGTGACTCCCATTGGTTGGGAAGACTTCTTTCCGAAGTCACAACATTATACCGAAGCCATCCCACTTCGGCAAGACCCTCGTTTGGTCGCCAAGACGTCACAGCAAGAGCCCCAACTTTCGTCGAGACCCTCCGTTAGTCGCTCTTTTTCCTGTCGGGGAGATACATGAAGACTCATGGTGACCCGAAAGTCCTGGTGACTGGTGCACCCAGCCAAATGGAACACACTGCTAGTCAGCAAGACAACGAGAGGGTCTTGCCGTCTTGCTTCTCTGATGATTTTTTATGCCAGATTGACTGAGTGATCCCTTCCAAATGAGCTCCTTGTGAAATGGCATCAGATGCATGACCTAACCCTTGATCAAAATGTCCCATTTGGCCCCTATGAACATCTGAAACATAACCTATCCTACCTGATTGAGCCCATAGGTGAAAATTGGGCAACATTTCTGGCGACCTTTGCTAGATGTTTGCCTGCTAAACATGAAAACCAGTAGCCAGAACTTGTCTGTTGGGCTCAGAGTCACTTAGTAAAACCTCAAAACATACCAAGAGCAATTTGAACATGGATGCAACCCTCCTAAGAGTGATAGAACATAACAGGTTGCTAGCACTGATAAAGCAGGAGAAACTAAAAAAACTGTGCTGAAACAACACTTAGGAAACATAAAACAATTAAACTAAAGCACAGAAGCACTTATTGGAAACATAAACCTACCCTAATATGTACAATGAAAGAACTTATCAGGCCTCAAAACAAGGCTTGAGGTGTATCCCATTGACTGGGATAGGAAGTACTTCACCTTCTGTTGTGGCCAATTGATAAGCATTGTGTTCTTTGCAGTGTTGAATAATAAATGGACCCGTCCACATGTTGTCAAACTTGGTGTGCTGGCCAGGTCTGCTTTTTAGAACATCCCATTTGAGAACAATATCACCCTCTTTAAAATTTTTGGCTGTAGCTTTCTTGTCAAATGTTCTCTTTGTTTGGAGTTGATGATACTCCAAGGCTTTCATTGCTTTGTCTCTTGATTCTTCGAGTTCCATGAGCTCTGCATATCTCACGGACATTGGGTCCTACCCCTCAAACATCTCCAATTGATGAACAATGTCTAGAGTTGGAAGCTCCACAGATAGAGGTAATCTAACCTCTTTACCATAAACTAACATGTATGGTGAATTACCAATAGACCTCTTAGGATTCACTCTGTCTGTCCAAAGTGCATACTTTAAATTAATGTGCTAGGTCCTTTGATTATCCTCCATTGTTCTTTTAATAATCCTGATGAGATTCTTACTTGTGCTTTCAGCTAAACCATTACCCTAAGGGTAATAATTTGAGGATGTATTCAAGTGAATTCCATGTTTAACAGCCCAATCAGTTAATCTTAATCCCACAAATGCAAGAGCATTATCAGATATGATAGAGTCAGGAACTCCAAATCTGGTTACTATATCCTCATAAAAGCTCAAAACTGAAAACTCTTTTGCTTCTTTCAAAGCTATCGCCTCTGTCCACCGTGTGAAATAGTCTATAGTAGTAAGCACCCACTTATGACAAGTACTGGAAGGTGGATTTATTGGCCCAATAAAATCAATGCCCCATCTCATGAAGGGATGCTTTACCTGAATTGGATGTAGAGGCATAGCAGGCAACTTTTCTTTTCCTACAAAAAGAGCACACTTCACACATTTCTTTGACCATGCATATGTATCTTTAAATAAGCTGGGCCAGTAGTAACCAACTCTCATTATCTTCCATGTAGTAGTTCTTGGAGCAAAGTGACCTCCTATGGCTCCATCATGAAACTCATCAAGTACCTTCTCAATATGATCACTGTGAATACATCTTAATAAAACACCATTCAAATATTTTTTGAAAAGAACATTTTTTACCAGTACATATGGTATGGACTGTAGTTTGAAGTATCTCCGTTTAGGTTTGTCTAAACCTAGTGGACACCCACTAGTTTGTAAAAAATGGGTCATGTCTTGAACCCAATTAGTTGTTATCACAGGCACATCATCTTGAGCATTCTGAGACTCATTTGTATTAGCAAAAACAACATCCTTTTCTAATTCATTTTCACTGCCTGGCCCTATAGCAAGCTGTTCACAGAGATCTTTACCTCTAACCAATTTGGTAATCTTGATATCCACATCATATTCCATAACTTTAGTGATCTATCCTGCTCTTTTTTCATTCAGATCTTTGCTCAACAGAAATTCCTTGACACTTGGGTACATGCAACCATGACATGGATTTTATTATTAGAGATTAAAGGCTTGAATTTTTTAAGGCTTCTTATGATAGCGAGAACATGCTTCTCCACAAAGGAATATTTTTTTTCATAATTAGCCAAACCTTGACTGAAAAATGCTATTGGTTGCTCTAAATTTTCTTCATTTTTTTGCACCAACATTGCAGAAATGTTACTTGTGCTACCATAAGTATACAAAATAAAATATTTAGAAAAATTGGGATTTACTAGCGTAGGAGCTGCTGCTAAGGCCTCCTTAATTGTGTCAAAATTGTTCTTGGCATCTTTTGTCCAACTAAAAACTACATTTTTCTTTAACATAGCTGTTAAAGGCTGTAACAGGTTTGCGACATCAGGGATGAACCTTCTCAGAAAGTTGATTCGGCCCAAAAATCTCTACAGACCCTTCTTGTGATTGGGTAATGGCAACTCAAGTATGGCTTTGACTCTTTCAGGGTCAATAGTAATTCCTTGCTTTGACACTATGTGTCCTAATAATTTACCTTCATGAACAACAAAGATACTCTTTTTTGGATTGAGATAAATACCAAACTCTCTGCATTTTTCAAAAACTTGCTTAAGGTGTGACAAATGTTCATCAACATTCTTAGAATAAACTGTAATGTCATCTAAATAAATCAGCACAATCTTATTAATCAAACTTTGAAATGCCATATCCATGGCCCTTTGAAACGTGGCACCAACATTAGATAAACCAAAAGGCATCTTTTTGTATGCCATGGTGCCCCACTTAGTTGTAAAAGCAGTTTTGAATTGATCCTCCTTTTTAACCAACACCTGATTATAGCTCGAAAAACCATCTAATAAGGAAAATCTTTCAGAACCAACAACTACTTGTAAGATTTGTTCCATGGAGGGCAGCAGGTAGTGATCTTTCAAAAATGCTTAGTTAAGATTCCTAAAGTCTACACAAAGTATTATTTCACCATTTTTCTTCCTAACCGGCACAAGGTTAGAAACCCATGAAGTGTGTTTAATAGGAAAGATGATACCCCCCTCAACTAATTTGGTCAGCTGTCTAATCATTAAGGGCTTAAGCTTAGGGTTCAAGGGCCTTTGTTTCTGCCTTACTGGCTTAGCATTAGGTTCTAACTCAATTGTGTGCTGAGCAATATGGGGATCAAACCCTTTCAAATCTGAGTATTCCCAAGCAAACACATCATAAAATTCTTGGAATAAGGCAACAAAAGATTGTTTATCTTCATGTGAACAAATTTTGCCTATCTTAAGGAGTTTATCTTTGAAAATCTCCAGTTTTTCATAATGTTCTTCTTTGATTTGCAAGCCAGCTTTACCCTTTTTAAACTGATCGTCAGTATTGAAAATTGACTCTAAGGTAACCAGACCTTTGGGTAACTTATTTGTCCTTAGCTGTATGACTTGATCATCATATTGTTGCTTAAGTTTTGCTTGATTCACCATGGAGAACCGATCTTCTTCGAGCAAAAAAGAAAGAATCTGTTCATCGCTATCAAAAACCTACCAGTGAATGTTGTTATCAAGAATCGATGGCCTAACTACAACTTTCACATATTGCTGTACTTTCTCTTTTCTAATATCACCTGGAATATCAAACTGTGCTCCAATGGCTACAAGCCTATCAACATGTTTGTTCTAGTTCCTTGGAATAGATATTAAGTTAAAGGCATCAAATTCCTCAATCATATTCCACACTTTATTTCTATAATACTTTAGTGTGTCATTTTTAACAACATTCAGGCCTCTTATTTGATTGACAATTAACTCACTGTCCCCATAAAATTTCAAGCCGGTTATTCCCCTCTTCTTTGCCCACTCAAGACCTTGAACAAGGCCCTCATACTCGATAGTTTTATTAGAGCATGCAAAAGCAAAACAGAATGAAGAATAATACTTATCACCTTGCGGAGATACAAGCATTGCACCTCCTCCAGCTCCATTTTTGCTTTAGAACCATCAAAATGCATCTCCCATAATTCATTCTGCTGCTCAAACTAACTTTCTGCACTTCTTTCAAGATTTGGCATTTATGTCCCAGCTTCATGCAATACATAATTGCCCAAACCAACATCCTGAATAAGCTCGTTTGGATTATCAATCACGTTCTTAGCTGCCCATTCATTCAGGAGTACCTTAGGTACACTCATAGCTTGTAACTCTTGTGCTGAAGCAAGTTCAGTATCCTCTAAAACAATAGAATTAACATTAACAACAGATGGCACATAAGGCTCAATGTGATCTTTGGCAAGGGACTCAAAAGTTATAGTTACCTTAGTACCATACCTGGTCCTAAAAATCATATGAGACCAATCTGAAGATAAATACCATCCAATTTTAGCTGTGAAGTCTCTAGATAGGAATAAAGCAAAAAATGGAGGAAAATCTATGACAAACACATCTTGCGGGATTGAAAAATTAGGACAGGCATGTAGCGTAAGATTCATATTTTTAATAACACCTATAGTGTTTACTTCTGTCCCATCCAATTGAAGTACTCCCTTTTCTAATGGCTGGTATTGTAAACCTAGCTGGTCTGCAATCTCTTTTGGCATTATCGAACTGCTAGCCCCGCTATCAACCATGCAATTGTGCAACAATTTATTCTCCACTATTAAGGAAACATAGAAAGGAGGGGGCTTGACACCATTACTTTGCTATGTGGTACTATCCAAAAGTGCATTGGTTAAAATTGACTTTGTTTGGCCTACAGAGACTTCATTTGGAAAATTCGAACTAACTGAATTTGATAAGGATGACTGTAACAAATTCATTTGACCAGGGATTGCTAAAGAATCCCACATTGAAATTGAAAAAATCATTTTTTTCATACTTTCAACAATGTTGAAAGGTGCAGATATATTTACCTTTGGCTATGTCTTTACAACAACATGGTCAAGTTGCACTTGACCTGTAGATGAAGCATGTAAAGGCTGCTCCTTACTAGTGTCATGACCTCACTGCAAAATGCATGGTACTTGCTGATTTGATGGACCAACAACTCCCTTATTTTTATTTGTTGCTTGTTCTATATCAAAATCCCTTTTCTTGGCTCTAGTATTAGCAACAATAGATGTGTCATCCTGGTTCACTCCACAAAATTCCTCTTTCTGCCAATTCAGGAGAGTTGAATCATTTGCAGGTTGATCTTGCTGTTGTGAATACCCCTCCTTAGGAAAATATTGCACACCTACAACATTCTGCACCATAAGAGCTTGGTTGATCACGCCATTAGAGTACGTAGCTTGATTATGTGGCTGATTACACAGATAACACCATTCATAATTGGCAGCCAGATTGTTTTGAACAGGAACAAGCTCTTTGACAACACTAATTGGAGTTGGATTATAAGCCTGAAAAGGTCTTGTAGCAATATTTTGTCTTGGGCCTTGGTAATTACCTTGATACTGCTGTCTATTCCCTTGGAATGGCTGTTGTTGACCTTGAAAAGGCTGACTTGAGGCCTGATTCTGCTGCTGATAAGGCCTAGTATAGGACTGTTGTTTTTCCAAGTTTACCAACTTGTTACCAAAAGTTTGTAACAGAATTTTGATCTCTTGTAACTCCTGTGATATGCCTGAAACAACGCTTTCTTGTTTAACAATGGCTGGGACAACAACTTGCAACATTGGTACAGCTGGTAGTGGTGTAAAAGGAGGTATCTGCAAAGGTGTATTGGACTGTATATCTGGAAAAATAAGCATTGGTGGCCTAGGGGGCAATTTTTCCTGCCTGAATCAAATAATTTTCTGCCCTAATTGCCACTTCATATGCATTTGGAAAAGATTTGCCACCCATTGATTGCATCATGACCACTATCTCACTATTCAAAGCTTTAAGAAAGTATCAAAATGCATGCTCAGGAGATGGCCTCACTGTTACAAGAATTCTAAACCAAGTCCTCTGGAATCAAAAATTAAAATCTGTCATTTTCTCTTGAGGATCTCTTTTTATAGTTGTCAACTGCTCCACCAGAGACAAGTGATTAGATTTATCTTGAAATTGCTTGTGCAGTTTCTCACCAAAATCATCCCATGTTGCAATAGAGTTCACTGGTAAACCCCGATACCATTGTAAAGCCTTACCCCTGAGAGATGCAACAAGCAGTCTTACAGCTACATCTTCATGAGTTATGTGATGTACTCCACATAACGAGGCCACATCCCTTATGTGCTCAATAGGGGTAGTTTGATCTTCCCCAATGAAGATTGATAAATTCTTTAAGGAAACCACTGGTATATCGTTGTGTTGCGCTAAGTTCAAAGGACTACCTCCATTAAAAGCAACAAATGGTTGATTTCTTTCCATCTTTATAGCAAGAGGTAGATTCACTTGCACTCTAGGTGAAAAAACAAAGGGGTTAGCAAGATGAGATATTTCAGGTGGAGGAGTAGACTTAGTTCTTCTAGAATATACGAATGTTGTCCCTAGCCTTTTCGTTGCTTTGGCTTGTCTTCTGGGTGGTGACAGTTGCAAATATTCGAAAGGAACTAAGCTGCTCCTTGTCTGAACTCTTCTCATAAACTGTAGAAGTGTTGATTATGAAGTTCTTTCTCTTTACGGAGTCACCAAGTATTTCAAAAGGACTTATGTAAAGTCTGAAACTTGTTGGTTGCATACCAAACCAACAATATCACGTTGAAATGGTCCCACCAGGTGTGCCAGAATTGTTATCACCTAGATTTTGCACCTTGTTGAATGTAAACTCAACAATCCAGTGTAACATGGGAAGACCTCTAAAGCTATGGGTCACTTGTGAACAGAGGTCAACCTCCAGAGAAGGTCGACTTCCTTTGGTGTCACCTCACTACTAATTATATAAGGAAAAGGGAGAAAGAGAATGCATAAAAATGAAAATTAAATCGTATGGTGATGTACTGAACTGATAAGAGCAATGGAATACTTAGGTTACACTTGATAATTGACAATGACCATAAGATTACACATTAAATTATATAAGCATGTCATTAATATCTCACAAACAAGTTCGATTCACACATTTTCAAGAAAGGAAAAGGCTTTCACAGGCTAGAATCCGTGTGTGGTTATATAAACACAACTTGTGATTTGTATAATGATACTTTTTTGCAAGGGAAGGCATGAAATACAAGATAAAGTCATAAAGGAATGAAAGAAATTCACAAAATAACTTGATCATTAACCTAAAATGCATGACACTTGCAAGAATAAGATGGTAGTTTGAATCATCCACAATGATTAAGGTAAACTCTGTATATTGTGCTCTGAATGAGTTACAAAATCCAATATTTTTCTCTAAGGGCTCTCAAAAGTCTCGAAAAGCAGAAAAATATACTAGTGAGAACTAACTACAAAAAGGAAAAAATGCCATATATAAAAAAGAGTGTCGGCCCCCTTAGGGCTTACAAAATATTAGACTTCAGAAAAAAATCTCCCCTAGATCCTTTGAATGAAGTTAATGCTGTATCCCCGTGTCCATGTTGGTGACAGATCGCCCTCAGGAATGGCCTCCTTGATCTTTTGCAATGCTCACATTAACTTTTGGTCTCGTCTCTATCTTCTAACCTCCTTGTCGAGCTACCTTGAATACTTCTGAGCTCAGAGCTGATCCACATCGCTTTCACTCTGTTGATCTCATTCGCGGGGGTCAAATTGCCATGACTTTCCTATAGCTTCCTCTAATTGGTTGAACTCATGCAACATGAGATCGACAGATAGTCAAAGGTCATTCAAATAGGATTGCATGTCAGTGAGACACTAGCCAGTCGGGAGGACCTCACGCCGAGTCCAAAACTTTCACCAGGACCTCATCGTTTAGGCAGGACATCTCCCCGAGCTCTTATTTCTTACACCGAGGGCATGCTGTTTCAGTGAGACTTCCTAATGAACTCATTTCCTTCTTCAAGATTGCTTCACTTCGGTGAGACCTTACCGGGTTGGTAAGACATCACCCCGATGTCTTCATCTTACGCCGAAAGTACTCCATTTCGGTGTGACTTCGCTTGATCGGCTAGACCTTTTTCCGAAGGCACCCTTTGCCGAGACCTTATAACAATGTCATCCACATCGGCAAGACCCTTTGTTGTCAGCGATATTTCTTGCTGAAGGAAAAACACATATCGAGACCCCTTCAATATCGGCAGGACTCATAGCAAAGGCAAAGGATCCTTTCCCCGATGATAATCATTTCTTTCTGTGAGACACTAGCCAGTTGGGAGGACCTCACGCCGAGTCCAAAACTTTCACCTGGACCTCATCATTTTGGCAAGACATCTCCCTGAGCTCCTATTTCTTACGCCGAGGGCATGCTGTTTTGGTGAGACTTCTTAATGAACTTGTTTCCTTCTCCGAGACTGCTTCACTTCGGTGAGACCTTACCGGGTCAGCAAGACATCACCCCGATGTCTTCATCTTACGCCGAAAGTACTCCATTTCGGTGTGACTTCGCTTGATCGGGTAGACCTCATGCTAATGATGTCTCCTCTTGCCAAGACTTCTTTAGTTTCCAAGATGTCCTGTCGAACACAAACCGATCTCCTTAAGCTCATCATTTTGGCATGACTCCCATTGGTTAGGAAGACTTCTTTCCGAGGTCACAACATTATACAGAAGCCATCCCAGTTTGGCAAGACCCTTGTTTGGTCACCGAGACGTCACAGCGAGAGCCCCAAATTTTTCTGAGACCCTCCGTTAGTCACTCTTTTTCCTATCAGGGAGATACATGAAGACTCATGGTGACCCAAAAGTCCTGGTGACTGGTGCACCCAACCAAATGGAACACACTGCTAGTCGGCAAGACAACGAGAGGGTCTTGCCGACTTGCTTCTTTGATGAGTTTTTATGCCAGACTGACTGAGTGATCCCTTCCAAATGAGCTCCTTGTGAAATGGCATCAGATGCATGACCTGACCCTCGATGAAAATGTCCCTTTTGGCCCCTATGAACATCTAAAACATAACCTATCCTGCCTGATTGAGCCCATAGGTGAAAATTAGGCAACACCCCACACATGAATTAGAGTTAACAATGGTAGTCCAAGCTTTAGTTTGATGGAGGCACTTCCTTTTGGGTCCTCACTTTGAGTTGCACTCAGATCACCCGAGCCTTTAGTGCATATTTACACAGCCGAATCCAAATGCTCGTTAGAGGTGTTGGATGGAGTTCTTATGCGAGTACAATTTTGATGTGCATTACATCAAAGGGAAGTAGAATGTGGTTGCAAATGCATTGAGTAGGAAGCAACATGAAATTTCATCCATTACATTAAGCATTGACTTGAGGAATTGAATTTTGTAGCACCTGCCAGAGGATGAGTGGTATATGTGTGTACAATAGGAGATCCAATCACAAAGGGCCCTTGAGGGAAATTTTTGAGGATACACCTTGGATTCTGATGGATTACTATATCATAGAGGGTGTATCTATGTACCTAGTGTGGGAAACCTTTGCACAATCATTCTATCAAAGGAACACAGGGCACCGTATGCAACACATCTAAGGGCAAAGAAGATGCAAGCCAATTTGAAACAGTTATATCATTGGGCAGGGATGCAACGAGACATTGCATATTTTGTGACTCGATGCCTCAAGTGTCAAAGAGTCATGGATGAACACCAACATCCAATAGGACTTCTTTACCCACATGACATTCTCGAGTGGAAATGGAATACTATCTCGATGAATTTCATTCTTGGTCTACCTTTGTCCTCACATCACCATGATGCCATCATGGTGATTGTTGACAATATGACCAAAGTAGCCCATTTTTCACTCATGTGTATGACTTACATAGCTCCAGTGGTAGCGAGAGTCTTCCTTGATGACATTGTTATATTGCACAAAATCCCCCGTAAGATTATATTAGATAGGGATTCACTCTTCACATCAACATTCTAGAAATCATTGCAATAGGCATTGGGCACTTAACTCAATTTTAGTTTAGCTTACCATCTCGAGATAGATGGCCAGACAGAGAGGGTGAATCAAGTGTTAGAGGATATGCTATACATGTATGTGATGGATCACCAATCTCACTGGGAGGAGTATTTGTATTTGGTTGAGTTTTCCTACAATACTGGGCATCATAGTTCCTTAGGCATGCCACCATTTCAGGCATTGTATGGAAAACCATGCAGGAATCCTTTGAGTTGTGATTGGTTAGAGGACATAGTGGATATTGGTCCAGAGATGGTACAGGATATGGAGCAGTAGGTAGTCTTAATTAGGTAGCATCTACAGGAGGCTCAAGATTGTTAAAAGAAGTATGCTGATAATAAGAGGGTTGATCGGAGCTTCTCAATTGGGGACCGAGTATTTATGATAGTACAATCTCATAAGATTCCAATTTTCTATGGAAAGGGCTCTAAGCTCGTACCATAATTTTTAGGTCCTTTTGAGATCTTGGAGTAGATAGGTCTCGTAGCTTATTTTCTAGCCTTGCCACCTAACCTGTCACACATCCATGATGTGTTTCATGTATCAGTTTTGTGATGTTATGTACATGATTCTTCTCATGTGCTGGATTGGGATGCTTTATAGATGGAGTCAGATGACCAGTTAGCTTTAGATCCCATCTACATCTTGGCACGACAGAAATAGGCCCTTCAAGGTTGAGAACTAGACTAGGTGAGGGTCTAGTGGGATCACTATAATGAGGTAGCAACACTTGGGAGGATACCTCACGTTTGAGGGTCCTATATCCTCACCTCTTCAATGAATTCTAGGAGGAAGGTCATTCATAGGGGAGGAGGATGTGCGACCTACTATTTGATACACCCTATTTGGCGATGTTTTGATCCAAGTGCTTTTGATACTATATGTGTATTAGACTATTGTGGTTGATCACAAATATTGAATATTAAGCTTGTTCCTATTTATGATGCTTATGGTAGTTATATGCATGTTATGCTTTCCACAAACATTGGATATTATGCTTGTTCCTATTTATGATGCTTATGGTGGCTTTATGCATGTATGCTTTCCTTATTTATTATGCTCATGTTGATCTGGTTATCATGATAGAAATGGATAATTGTATATAAGATTGATTTAATAATATGTTGAATTTAAATTAGGTGATTATGTGATTACCTTATAACAATGCCATGACTAGACATGAATTGATAATATATGTTAATTGCTAAAGAAAGGATAATTGAGGATATTGAATCTATTAATTTTAGGATTTGATTGTGATTAATCTTACATAGATGGAATTTTTGGTTTAATTATTGATCATCTTGCATTGGATCTTTTGACATATGGAATTGAGTGTGTAGGTACACACCCATGGCCAATGGAATTGGAGGTAACCAAAACTACCCTATTGTGATAGACAAGTAAAATTGGTTATGATCCATTTGAAGGGACCATAGTCCTATTATGTTGTATTTTATTTTGTAATTAAAAGATTTTATATTTAATCTTGTGATTTATGTTTTCAAAGCCAATTGGTCTTTTGATGGGAGTTTTATGATATTCTGATTTACTTTTATTGTGTTTGAATTTAATTTATTTTTGGGGAGTTTAAATGGTTGAATAAGTATTTAATTTGGGTTAATTGACCCTTATTTAACCCCTAGGATGATTACCTATGGGTTAGGGGTCAAATCAATCCTATATCTTTTAAAATTTTCAAGTTGCAACCCTTCTTAATTAACCATTAAGAAGAGTGAATGATTTTGGGGAGAGGGTTGGAGTATTTGCTTCAAAATCTCATTTATGAGATGAGAGAGCTCTTGTTGAGTGTTGAACACTCTTTGGCTCTTCACTTCCCAAGGAGTTCTCACACATGTGTGAGAACTTGTGGGGAGGTGTGTCCATAGGAGTGAATGAGAAAGTGACATGTGTCACTCTCTCCTTTAAAGGAATTCAAAATTTGGCTCCTATTTAAATCTTTTGGAATGCCAAAGGAAGGATTCTTCTTTTCTTTTGCTAGTTTTTCTTTCTTTTTGGTGTTGGCTAGGAAGAAGAGGATTGTAGTTGATTTGTAACTGTTTCTCCATTTGAGCTTGGATTGAGGTAGGCCTCATTCTACTTATGAGTATATTTTCTTTCTCTTTTGTATGAAAGTTTAAAAAGGCTATTTATATTAAATGATTTATCTATTTAAGTATTCTTTCCTTTACATGT
>VDFB02000020.1:71751810-71780179 GCA_007258455.2 Sequoia sempervirens
CCTACCCCCTCTCCCTCTCTTAGGTCTCTCTCTCTCAACCCTCTCCCTCCTACCCCCTCTCCCTCTATTAGGTGTCTCTCTCTCCCTCTCCACCCTCTCCCTCCTACCCCCTCTCCCTCCTACTCAGTCTGCCTCTGTTAGGTCTCTCTCTCTCAACCCTCTCCCTCCTACTCCCTCTCCTTCTGTTATGTATCTCTCTCTCTCAAACCTCTCCCTCCTACCCTCTCTCCTCTCTAGGTATTCTCTCAACCTCTCCCTCCCACCCCCTCTCCCTTTGTTAGATCTCTCTCTCTCAACCCTCTCCCTCCTACTCCTCCTCTCCCTTTGTTAGTTCTCTTCTCTCTCTCTCTCAACCCTCTCCCTCCCACCCTGCTCTCCCTCTCTTAGGTCTCTCTCTCTCTCAACCCTCTCCCTCATACCCCCCTCTCCCTCTGTTAGGTATCTCTCTCTCTCAACCCTCTCCCTCCTACCCCCTCTCCCTCTCTTAGGTCTCTCTCTCTCGACCCTCTCCCTTCTACCCCCTCTCCCTCTGTTAGGTATCTCTCTCTCCCTCTCTCTCTCTCTCTCAACCCTCTCCCTCCTATGTTGGAAAAATATGTCTCAATCCCATAGGTTGAAACCTCTATTGGAGCCAAGTCAGTGTGACATATTCTATGTTTGGCTGATGAGCAGATTTGTAACCTTATTTTTTGTACAGGTCGCTATGACCTTGCAAAAGTTTTTTCGAATGGTTACACATTGGAGTCTTTGGTGTGACATGTTGTGTTCAGTATGTTCTCTTACCGCATGGAGATCTCTGGCCGATTGGCCATACATATCGTTTATCGGGGAGACCCTTGGCCGAAAGGCTTACTTCAGGAAGAAGCCTCAGTGATGAAGAAATGTCTCACTAATGGGGGAAATATTGGATTCTTCACAGTGACACAATGACTTTGGTATGAAGTCTCAGTGGTCGATGGAGAGTCTCACCGATGATGAAGGGTCTTCGATATAACTCTTGGCGAACAGTGGTCTCGGGGTAACTTGGATAACTTAGTAAGAACTCTCAGCAAAGAGTGGTATGTCTCGCCGATAGTATTTGCTTGGTGTCCTTGGAGTAACATGTGATGGCTCGATAAGAAGTCTTACCGATGTGTGAAGTATTGCCAACCGTTCAGTGCTCGATGTAACTAAAGGGGTCTCAGTGTGAAATCTCAGCGACGAATGAAAGTCTTGCCAACTGCTGATCACTTTGAAGAAAGTCTTTGAACCTTGGTATGATCTCTTAGCGAAAGATGATAGTCTCGCCGATGTAAGTTCTACTATCTATGTGAATTTTGAACCTTGGTATGAAGTCCTGGCAAAAGCGATGAGTTTTTCCGACTGGTGGATGCACACGGATTAACATGAAGGCTCGGCGTGAGGTCCTAGTGAGAGTGATAGTCTTGCCGAAGGGAAAATTGAAGTCGATGCAACGAGTGAACTCGATATAACCTCTTGTCGATTGTAAGGACTATTGGCAATATCGAATGTTGGTTGTGTTGGCATCGGGGAGACATAGACAGTGTCTCATCGATATTCCAACACAGCTTGACATGGTTATCGTAATGCAAGCGCGTTATTAACCAGTAGAGATATGTTTGTTTAGGATTAAATAACACACTCACGTTATCACTAAAAATGGTAAAAAATCACAATATACCCGTGATGTCGGCCCACATTCTGCATATTCTCCTAGTTTTGTGCGTGCTCTGACAAAAAGTAGCTTTTTGGTGATTAAGTGAAGTGTGCATGCATGATTTTGAGATTCCATCACCTTTTGAATGTTCTTTCCATCACCTTTGCATGAAATAGCAGAGTTTTCATGTTGAAAGGCATATAATATCAATTCAAGTTTGAATTATAGTGATAATTGATATACAATTGAAATTTGGAGGGGAACAAGCTTTTGAAGAAGTCCAATTTTTGAGGATTTTGAGGAAGGAAGAAGCAAAGGTTGCATAATTGGGTAGAACTCCTCTATTTGAAACTTTTATTTTTTAGGTATGTGAAATCTTTGTACATTTTCTTTCATTCTATTATGGCTTGCTTTCATTTTTATTGTTTAGCTTATTCCATGTTGATCAAATTGTTTGTTTGTGATGCAATATTAGATTGCCAAGCCACTCAACAACATCATTTATTTAGGGAACTTCCTTCCCAAATCAATAAAGAGTAAAAGATAAATTTATACAAACTTTTTCAAATTCATCCAAAACTACTTTTCATTCAACCAAAATCCATTTATTTCATTTCAAGTTATAAGGCTATTAGTAGCCAATTCACCATCTCCATATAGAAAACCATTTTTAGAATCAACTTTCAACTTTTTTCTTGTCATAAACAATACAACAATCACTCATCAACTCAACTTACCCCTTCAAGGAAAAAATAATCAAACACCTTTGTTCCTTAGACCTGCAATCAAACATCATCCCAACCATTTAAGATATCTTTGCTCAAATCAACACATCCATCATCCTATCTTCACTTAAACACAATTTGTAACAACAACAAGCAACATTAGTTTAACACTGTCACCAGACCTTTAGGATACCAATTTCATCATGTTTTGATTGTAATATTCCAATATAATAGTATAGACACACTCTGACTACTTTGCATTCAAGAAACCATTGCCATATATTGGAAACATATGCCCAAATCATCAAATCTTTCACAATCTACCTTCAAAACATTACCAAGCATAGACACAACTGTGGCATCACAAATGAGATTGCTCCCAAGCACTTAACAACATTCCTTTCGTTGTTTCTACATATTCTCTGTTTTTAGCAAACAATGCCAAATATCTCTAGGAGGCCAACATTCCATCTAATCGGGTAATTCCTTTTCTATCATAATGCATTTACACAATCCCAATACAGATTCTTAGGCCTATTTTGATCCTTTTCAACATACTATAAAAGTTTATACACTTATTTCACAAAACATAGTAGAACCAACATGCTGTCTACTGGTAAAAGCCCTTAAATAGGTCAATTTATCAAAGCAAGTCATCATAGAACTACTCACTAATCCACTAAACCTACAAACAGTCTTAGGCCATGTGTAGAAACTCACAAATAAACAAGTTTCAAGATGGGAAATGCCCATCAATACACAAAATCAGTAAGCATTTGATTATAGGGTGAAAACACACCAACCATGAGGGTTTCTTTAATGAAACATTTGCAAAACCTCTACTACTCCACCCAACAATTGAAACATGCTTCATTATGTATGCACATTATTTTGAAATCATTTCTAAGCTCCTCTACATGTTGTTTCCTCAAACCCTACTTGAAAACACCATTTTTTTGAATAAGAAAATTCAGAATTTTGTTCATGCAATAGTATCCCGACTTCTTATTTCTATTTACCCCTGCCACACACATCTTCACATTGAAAAGACACTAAATATGATCCATTCCATTGACCTACTAGACCTACATTGGTGGAATGGCTAAGAATCACTTTTAGACTCTCCAAACAATTCTAAGGAAACCACAGACTGAGACTTAGGAAACTAAGTTCAAATTAGATTGATTATTTGAATTACAATTCCTACAACTTTCAAGAATGAAAGGAGTATCTCTCCCTAAAAAGAATCAAATCTTCAAACATGCTTGAATCACTATGCAACCTGAAAACAAGAATAGAAAAGGTTTCCAAAATAACTGAGTAGAGGTTTTTTTTATTAATTTTTATGGATTTTTGGGATACAAGATCTTCCTTTCTCGAGCTTACAATTCTTTTTAATTCTTTTGAAATAACGGCTTCTTCATCTTCATCAACCCATCCTTTCCCTTCCACAAAAAAGACTCTTCACCTTCCTACTTTTGTGCAATTTTACATTTTTACAATAATTGACAACTTTTGTTATAAAAAGAAACTTTTCAATAATATCACCTAGTGACCTATTTCATGGTGCAAATACATTGAGATTCATCATTTAATGACCTTCACTCATCATATTTACTTGAACATTACAAATTGAACAAATTATCCTTTTGAAGGAATTTCATGACCTAGGTGCTCCTACACCAGTTTGTCATGTTACAACCTTACATTGTCAATGGACATTTTAAATCACACAATTCGATACACTTTCCTATTACATTTTTAAACCACATCTCTTTGAGGCATTTTGTTAAATTTAACAATTGACTTTATTTGTGTATGCTTCCAAAGCTATCATTGAGTTATTTTGTCATATAGTTATACAAACCAGCTTTCATTGAGTTATGCTTCCAAAGCTTTCAATTAGTTAATTTGACAACTTAGCACTTTTGCATAGGTAAAATTATTTGTCATGCCGAAGAAATGAACTGTTAAAAGGAAAAAACTAATAGATGATCAGCTCCAAGCCATCAAAGATAAAGAGAAAAAATGGATGAGGGAATATCGTGAAAAGCAAAAATTGGGAACGATTGATGAAAACAAGCTAGTTGAAGAGGAACCTCAATTTTCAAAAAGAGAAAAGAAATTGGAAGCTCAAAGGGCATGAATGCGAAAGAGTCGTGCTAGGGGAGATGTAGATACCGTAGTTGGAGACACACCCTCTACCGCAAGTGAATATGAAGGGACACCATTAAGCACAAGCGAATATGGAGGGACACCATCTACCACAAGTGAGTATCGTTGGACACCATCCACCACATCTGAAGTTGAGAGTACATCATCACTCGAGTTGAGGAACAAGGTATGCCATCATCCCCATGTGAACTTCAAGGTATGTCTTCTACTCTACCCTCGATCGAAGGTATGCAATCTAGCCCACCTCAATTAAATATTGATGAAATTGCTAATGTTGAGATGTATGTACCTAAGAGAACACCACCTAGAATTTTGCATAGAAAGCCAAAGTTTTTGATTAATATTGATGAGGATATTTTGCAGCACATGGAAGGTAAGATTCTAGAACACACTTGTAGAAGATATGCTGACAAGATTTGGCAAATGTTCTTTAAAAGGCTAAATGAGACTATAAGATGTCAACTATTTGTTCAAATGATGCGGGGTTTAAAGTACATAAACATCATGAAGACTCTTGGGTTGAGAACATCAAATGCATCAAGTGAAAACACTATTGTGAAGAATCTAATGGATGCTTATGACAGTTTGGGTAAGACCTCACGCTCAAAGGATAGTAATGTCACCCGATGTGTCATTACGTTGAATTTGGTAAGCTATCAAACAAAGAGATCTCGCCTCATTAAAAAGACAAGTGAACAAATGGGAATTAGTAAAAAAAATTTATCAAAAGCCGTTCAAAGGTGGAAAAGAATTGAGGGCACCGATTCAAATGAATTATGGGCATTCTCGGGGAGACTGCCACACAAAGATAAAAAAGTTGTTGAAGCATTGAGAACACTAATTGAAGATTACTGGAAGAATAAAACAAGGCCATCTCTGAATCAAAGGGATGTCATAAGAAGGAGAATTGGTAGTCAAAACCATGAACCACATCCAAAGCATTTTTTGGATACGACTCAAACCTAATTTTTTCATAAATTTCAAAATTCTTATCCTCAAATTAGTATTTCTCAAAGATTTTTTGAAATTATTTAACCTTTTTATGTCAAGATAAATCACACACATACTACTTGTTGCTGTAAACTACATATTGAATTCTCTAACCATTATGATGTTTATCATTCTATATGTTTACATTTGCATAATAACAATGTTTTGTAGGATTGTGGCATAGAAGCCCCACCAAAATCTTCAAGAAAGTTCTTATCAAAATTTTTATATGATATAGAGGATGGCCAAATATTCTATAGGATAGCATGCTTGGATGGTTCATGCGAGCGTTGTGGTGGCTTGCAATGAATGCTAGTATGTCAATATATGGAAAGTACATATGAGGCGGGACAAAAAATAGTAGAGTTCGGGAAGTATAAAATAGTGGCATATGCTACAAAAGATGGGTCTGGAGTGAAAAGATGTGAGTTGGTTATTCAAAAGATTCCAATGTATCAGTTCATGTCCATGTTTTGTGAGAATCTAGTGTATGAGTATGCAAGGCATACCCATAGAGCCTGATGGTTGGACACAAAATTCAAGCTATGCAAGGACACCTTTCCACTTGGTAGCATAGTATCAATGGTTGACTTTACAGAGAACTACACTCTATAGCCATAGCGTGAGGTGCAGTCACAATATCACAACTCCACACAGGTTTTGATATTTGTGCACATAGCATTCATACATGCAACTGAAAGTACAGGATGAAAGGAAGGTATTGAGGGAGTATCACTTTTATATTTGATCTATTTAGGGATCTAGGACTTATTGCTTACATAATGCTTAAATGTAAAAGATCGATTATTAAAACGTTTAACTTAAATGATTACAAATTTAAATGCTCAAATGAATAAATGAACATAACATGAAATAAATAATTGCCAAGATTAAACTGAGAAAGAAAAGAGAGAAGAATAGAGAGACGAAACCAATTGATAACGGAGTTCGTCCCTAAGGACTACGTCTCCGGGTCCCTCTCCAATGGAGGACCGATCCGATTAGCTCCAAAAAATCAGTTACAATTGAGGCAGCATCATCCCCTTCAAGCACATCAAAAGCACAGCATTACTTCGATATACAGGAACAATGCAAATCATCTCTCGAGCATTCTCTCGTTCTCCACCTGGACTTGCAAAACAAAGGTCTATACCCCTCCTTTTATACAAAAAGTTTGGCTAATTAGGCTTAACCACCAAGATAAACACATATCTCCCCTGATCACTTCGGATCATGACTGTTTTATCCTCATTTGCCTTTTGGTTCAGGTTGTTAAGGGTAGTTGTGATTGTTTTGGCTTATTTAGCCATTTTGACATAGGCTCGGCTAAACAAAACTCAATAAAAGAAACAAAAGCCACTAACATATTAGAATGTATGCGTGGCGCAGTGGTGGCTATAAATTTTGTTGAACCAGCCGGTGCGGGCTCAAACCACCGGCCGGTTTGTTTTTAAAACAAACACCGATCAATATTCACAATAAAATAAACATATGCCATATAAAAATTAAGCCGACCTCGGCCAGCCTAGTGGTTAAAACGGCCCGTTGTGTATGCGGAGATCGTGGGTTCGAATCACCGAAACTATTTTTGGTTTAAACCAACTCAACCAAGCAAACGACTGCCGAAGACCTCTGGCCACGTGTCAAACAATCACTGGCCCAAACATGCCATGCTGTCTACTGACGTGGACAATCGTACGCCGACTAAGCCGCTGACGTGTCGAGCGCCGATTCGCTCGAATGTGCTGACTCAGATGATGATTGGACTACCACGTAGGATGTCCGTACCGTACGGCTGGACACGTGTCACATTGTGATTGGTCCGTACCGATGACTCACCTGCCACGTGTTTCGGCCGAATTCGTCCATTTAAATACCGTACAGTACGGACGATCTGCTGACGTCATCATCCGTACAATCTGCTAGAAAGTCAACTCAAAACTTTGACTGCCTGTATCCTCGGCCAGCCTAGTGGTTAAAACGGCCCGTTGTGTATGCGGAGATCGCGGGTTCGAATCACTGAAACTATTTTTGGTTTAAACCAACTCAACCAAGCAAACGACTGCCGAAGACCTCTGGCCACGTGTCAAACAATCACTGGCCCAAACATGCCATGCTGTCTGCTGACGTGGACAATCGTACGCCGACTAAGCCGCTGACGTGTCGAGCGCCGATTCGCCCGAATGTGCTGACTCAGATGATGATTGGACTGCCACGTAGGATGTCCGTACCGTACGGCTGGACACGTGTCACATTGTGATTGGTCCGTACCGATGACTCACCTGCCACGTGTTTCAGCCGAATTCGTCCATTTAAATACCGTACAGTACGGACGATCTGCTGACGTCATCATCCGTACAATCTGCTAGAAAGTCAACTCAAAACTTTGACTGCCTGTATCTTGAGCATGCGACGTCGGATTTCGACGAAACGAACGTCGTTGGAATCGTCTCGACGAGCTCTTCGCGATGATGCTGCTTCCATCGATTTTTGAGATGATTATTTTTTTTGCCTTTTGGACGCCCCTGAACCCAGTTTGACTGGAAGTTTGACTGGCCGTAACTTGCACAAACAGATTCCTTTTCGACCCGTTCAAGTTGCGTTGGAACCAGGACGTCGTTCTCTTTCTAATGAAGCTGAAATCTGGAGCATTGGGAACACTTCAATTTTCACTGAAAAATTGTCCCCCGGATCAATATTAGTGATGATCGCATGCATTATCCAAAGTTCATGCAAGGTTGCTTCCAGATGTTCTACAATTATTTGGCTCAAATTGGCATATCATATGATTGACATATAATATGGTTAGATAACTGTGTAGCACAGCTCAAGAACGTGCGCATGTTCTACTGGTTGTATAGGATGCATCTCACTACACATGTTCAACATATGTGGAACTTTTATGAGGCTGGACATGGAAAGGGAGAGCATGACGGTGCAGGAGCATGCATGAAAAGAGCATTAGCACGAGAAGAGTTAAAGTATAAAGACAGTGCATAGTTGATAGATGCAAGATCAATCATCGAGTGGTGTAATGGTTTGATGGGTCCAGGTAATGAAGGTACATCTTCAGTTCATAGATTTTTTTGGTTCATGGATGATGCTAACATTGCACCATATGAGGATTGTTGTACACTAAGAAGATCGAGTGAGTTTCACTCTTTCCTTAGCTCAAATGCAAGTTCATGGAGTATCGATACACGTAAGATGGAATGCTTATTTTCTTCATGTATAGTGCAAGCCTAGAATGATTGTGAGTTAGGGCATGGGTTGACAAATGGTTGACAAATTATCTTAGCCCACTTTAGATGTATCACCCTCCGATAGAATTGGAACTAACATAGATGGAATCATCGGTCGACTTTGACCATGTATCAGATCTAGTTCAACTAGGTAATATATCTACTTTCTTAGTATTTGAAAGTTCATATTGTTATCTTACTTTTTACTGTATTCATAATGTTGACTAATTTCAATAGATATGTCGCACATATAAATGTAGGGCATGTTTATGCAGTTATTGCAGATGAAGATAATGAAGAGGGTACAGACTATTACTTGTGTCATTGTGTTGAGGCAAAAAAGAAATTGGAAGCCCCAATTATAGATGGAGAAAACATTGAATACCCTACAGGCTCAGTTGTTACTAGAACATGGCTGAGAAGATACCCACATAAGAGTGTTAAACATTGGTTGTTTGAGGAATTTGAAACGCATCATAAGATTCTTCATTACTCAAACCTTGTCATGGCATCTAATGTTCATTTAAGCAAATATGGGGGTAGACCTTTGAACAAGACCTTGTGGAAGGTCCGTGAGTTTGACCATGAGGCAATACTTGACACAATAAAGAGTAGAGAAGACCCAAATGGTTCATTGGATTAATTTGTAAGTATATGCACAATGGTTCTTATTAATTTATACTTGTATCCATGTCAGTTTGGTTGATGCTAATGCTATCATCTTATTTTACTTTGTGTATCTGTATGTAGCCAGGCAAACATTGATTGGTGTCCCCTTGCATAAAATGCAAATTTATGAGCCATCCAAGAGAATCTCAAGCAGGAAGCAATGCAACATCCTTATTTTGATGATCTTGACAAATCTCAATTATCATTTTAAGCCATGAAAAAAGTGCGTGTGAAGCTTGATGAGGAAATTTCAAGTTATTCATTTGAATTTAACCTTATCATGACCACCTATGACATAGACATTATAAGAGCATCTCGAATTTCAATAAATTCTATTCATAAGAGCATAGACAAGGCAGTGAACTCTTTGAAAAAATGCCTCAAAGAAATGTGGTCTCATGGTGATGGAATGGCATGACGAATTCCATGACAAGAAAATTGTTGTGGATTTTCATGGCATTCCAACACCATTGAGACCACATTTCTTTGAGGCTTTTTTTCAAACAGTTTGCTACCTTTTCTATGCTATTGCTTATTAGTATGCTTGATAGATTTTTTCCAAGCATACATAGATTTTTTGGAAGCACCTATTTTAGGCTTTTAGCCATAGCAACAAGGAAGCGAACCGTTTGATAGAATGATTTGGTACACATGTATGATAAATGTACTAGCATAGAGAAGGCGGCGAACTATTTGAAAAAATGCCTCAAAGAAATGTGGTTTCATGTTGATGGAATTCCATGAAAATCCACAAAATTTTTCTTGTCATGTGATGCAGAGGGGATGGGACTTTAGTCAAAACTCAAAGTTTCAAGGATTACAATGATGTAATCTCAAACACTCTTCCAGGTACCCTGATGGAGACAAGCCTCAATAGTGCACTTATAACTTAGATGCTTTCCTAATGGACCCAAACCATTGGAGCGATCTCAAGGAACTAAAAAAAACTTGTCTTGAATGGTTTCAAAGCCCCAAACCTCTGTCTTACACAAAACTCATTTTTTGCACCTTGACTAGGCTTCTAGCAATGGTTTTTTGACTTTTCACTCAACTTCCCCAAAGGAATCCTCAATATAATTATTGAGTCAGATGTGATTCATGATGATACACAACATATCAAATCATTTATGGCACTTTTTCTGGATCAAACCTACCAAAATCAGTTGTTTCCTCAAATTTAAGGCCTAATTAGCCCACTTTTTCAAAGCAACCCCTCTCTAAAATTATCCCCTAACTATGAAACCTTCAACAGTGTTTTAAAATGTTCCCAAACCAAATATTTTCAAGGTATTAGTCTTCTTTGACACCCTCAACACCCTAAATCACAAAACCCTCAATAAATTGCTCCAAAACTAGGGCCTCTTGAAAATCAGCTTTCCCAACACTTCCAAAACCTTCTCTTGGACTTTTCAGCAATAAATAAACATATCTAAACACCTTCAACTTAGAAATATACCCCTTATTAAGGTAGATCTCTTGCTGCTACACTTTAGGCACCATTTTCATGCCCTTTTCCTTGCTAAAACTCGGTGTACACCCAAGAATCACTCTTTCCTGCACAATAAATTGTTAGATCTGTATAATAAAAGTTATATATGATCCATTTCACAAGTTTTCAATCACACTCTCCCATGAAATGGATCATCTATTCATGAAAACTCTCAAAACTAGTGAAAAATTTGTACTTTTTGAGGACAGTCAACAATATAACACAAGAAACTAATTCCCAACATTATTCAGGTCATTCAAAAGGTTAAATGGATGTAAATAAAAGTTCTTAAACCATCCAAATGAGCATGACACCAAAAGGAATCAGAGATTCATCAAAAAAACTCAAGAAAATGCAAAAAGATTGAAGTTTTTATTGATTTTCTGTAGCAATCCGTACGACACTTGCAATATCAGCCAACCCTCTGTACAAATGCTTTCTCCAAGCTCATAGACTCATCCTACAACTGTTCCAACCAATTAGAATTTATTTTATTACATTATTGTGATTAAAACTCCTAAAACTCACTTTTCCACCCAAAGTGGGATTTCAAAAATTTGAATTTCCAACATTGCAATTTATTAACTCCTATTAACTATAAAGCTTCCAAAACTATTACATATCATCATTCAACCTTATTTAACCTAATTAAAACATCATATACCTATTTAAACTCCTAGAACATCCTTGTTCCATTTACAAGTCAATTTGATCATATGGTCCTTATCAGGACCCTTAGGACTTTTGATCTTCCTGTTACACTCATCCATGCCAAATGCTATTATAGGCTTCAAAATGCTATAATTGACGCTCTAGAAAGGTTTATAGGCCTTCAAGACCCCTGCCATCTCTTGACTCTCCAAATGGTCCTCAAGGAGCTTGGGTGCTCTTGCACCATCATGGCATTCCACCACCATGAGACCACATTTCTTTGAGGCATTTTTTTCAAATAGTTCATTCCCTTGTCTATGCTATTGCTTACTATTATGCTATGATAGATTTTTTCTAAGCATCCATAGCTTGTTCGAAAGCACCTGTTTTAGGATTTTAGCCATAGCAGCAAGGCAATGAACTGTTTGGCTAAACGCTTTGATAGACATGTATGAAAAATGTGTTAGCATAGACATGGCAGTGAATTATTTGAAAAAATGCCTCAAAGAAATGTGAATTATTTGAATTATTAGTTATGAAATGTGAAGCAATGCTTTCAGTTTGAAAGACGTGCAATGCAATGTAATCAACGTTATGAATATAAACTACAAAAATCTATTTTTTACTAAGTTACTGGTTCAATTTTGGGTTTGGGATCGGGTTTGAGAACCTGGTTCGCCGGTTCGGGAAATTTTTTTGGGGGGTTGGGTTCATTTTGGGTTCATACAAAAACATATAAAAATAAAAAATATATGCATATTTATAGCACTAATCAAGTTCAAAATACACCACCATATTAATAGTCAAATAACATAGCAAAAATACACCACCACTTTCATAGTGAAATATTAAAATATTAGTGATCTACTGAAGTTCATGATACAAAATTATAAATTAAAGTTCAAACATAAAAATGTCAAGTGTTTACAATCAACCATTATTGATCATTGATCAATTTGAAAAGTGTGAACATTTTTCTGTGTGGAAGGAAAACAAGAAAACAATGTTACATAATTATTTACATTGTGAAAGAGCCAAAACCTTTTTCTTGTAGATCGTAGAAGAATCTCAGTGATTTTTTGGGTGTCCTTGCCTTGGAATGGAACTATCCTGAGCCATGAATGATTGACCAGGAACTGTGAGAAAGAAATAAGATAAATCACATGCAACTTGTTGCAATTTCTTTCCTTGGGAAAAAGGGTAAAGTTTTCTTTTCAGGGAGAATCTCCTTTAGAGTTTGAACGCATTCGATAATTTTCAAGATAGACTTAGCCAAATATGTCATCTAGGTTTGAAGCTTTTAGGTAAAATGTTTGCTTCTTAAAATTTTGTTCAAAATTCAAGATGCAGGTTCTCCTCCCTTAGGGAAGAGAAGGCCTATCAAACCTAACACTCTTATGCAACACTTCTTAAGTTCTTGTTGATGCAGTATTAGATGCGAAGTTTCAAAATAGACATGCTTATATAAATTCTCATCTCATGACTATCATTGCATCAAATTAAGAATTTTCAATCCTTTATGGTCTAGACAAGAGAAGTATGTAGTGTTCCAATGCTAAAGTCTTATTGTGAATCTCTTTGCTATGAGTGGTTCAAAAATGAGGAATCTGTCTTCTGCACCAAATGAGAAATATTCACAATATGTGCTAGGAAGGAACAAGTCCATAAGATCGAGTATGCAAGAACTGAGAATTGCAAAATTGGCTTACATTTGACTTCCAAACACAAAAATTTTCACACTTTTCGATGTTCGCACCTAAGTCAAAAAATATATTCGCGTAAGTTGTAAAGTATACACTTGAATACACGTAACTCATATCTATTGAACCATGAATTTATAATTTGCAAATATGGACACCATCGATACAAATATTTGTATTAAGCAAATAGCCATGTACGCATACATCAATATATGTCGATATCAGTATAATATATAGTTACAAAATAGCCATATAGGCTTACGAGAATGCCATACAGGCATTCAATGTCAAATATATCCAATACAAAATATGTACGAAATTTCCATGTAGGCATACAACAAAGGGCTCTGTGCATTCAAAATTCATTTCTCTCCATGCTCTAGTTCAAATACAATTTTCTTTCCCTTTGCTGGGCGATCCGATGGCGATAAGTCTATCACCCATTTTTGTTGTGCTCAAGGAGTTCTCCTACTACTCCTCCTAGTGTTTAGCTTCTGGTGAAGTTTCAACTGTTACAATAAGAAGTAAAGACATTAATATATAGAAATTACATTATAAAAATTAATATATTTAACAAAATAATCACTTATGGCCATCTCACGATCACTCTCCTCGATGGAAATATTTGCATGTTGATGCTCAGGCATGCTCAAACCCTGTATAAACCATCCAAATAGGAATTAAACTATGAATCAATAATGGCTTGATTTTTCACTAGAACTAGTTCATCTATAACAATGAATGTAAATTGAAATTTCATAATTTGCCTCATACCTCCCCTATTAGAGCCATCGAGGATTGTATAGCGGAGGAAACACTAATATCCATTGCCCTCGTAATGTTTGGCGGTGTTTTTGTCACCAACATCTGAAAATAAAACAACAAATTATTCAATCACAAAAAAGTTACAATAGTGATCCATGTGATGACTTATAATGTATGAGATCTAATGAACAAAATTTTGAGTACAATTATTAAACAAATATATTTCTGATTATTAGTTGTCGAATTTGAAGTAATGCTTTGATTTTGAATGATCTATGTAATGCAACGTAAGGTCAATAATATGCATATAAACTACACAAATCTATTAAACTTAGAATTCATTACTTAAGTTCTCTTTAAATTCTATATTACCTCCGTGAACGTTTGATCAAATCTACTGGCACTTAGAGGTGTTTCCTTGAAACCTCCAACAGTACCCTATTCAACATCCAAAATCACATCGTAAAATACCATTCGTAAAACAATGCTATTAACACATGTAATAAATTTATAATTGTTTACTAACTTTACATACCCTACCGATAGGTGTACTACAAAAATAAGTAGGTGGATGACTAGTGTATCCAGTCTCTACACTGTGACCCTACAATTTTATTAAAATAATAAAACTAAATTAGTTAATCTTGCATTTCACAATCAAAATTTAATAAATTAAATTTAATGAACATGCTGAATTTTACCTAAGTGTCAATTCCATATGCATCATGCAAAATGTCAGCTATCTTCTCCATCCCCGTAGATGCATATGGATCAGGTTGCGTAGTAGCATATGGATCCTATGTAGCACCCTCTTCAGTGTCGGTAGAGTCATATGAACAAGCCGCCCCGCAAGATTGACACACATGGGTTCGAAGGCCACCACCTGAAGACTCCCCTGGACAGTGTTGTACAATAGGGCTAGTGTGATGGATGACATTCTAGGTCAAAGTTGTGATTTCCTACAATGTCTCTATGTTGGCACTCTCCTTCGCAATGGCAAGCATCACAATCTTCTCACGAGGTGGCCTAGCGAGAGGTCGTCTCCCTTGATGTGTAGGATCCGGCTATGCACTAGGCCTATCCTGAGCTGGCCCCCAACCTCTCCCCTGGAACTCCCTCATATCAAAATAATTTGGGATTTGGTTCAATACAAACTCACTGTATAGTTTCCGAAGAAAATATTGGGGGACTTCACAATTATTGCATGGTGGGTAATCAAAGACCATATATAATCTTTCATAAAAACAATTCTTAATCTCTTGGTGGTGGCACCAATGAATAGGAAACCTCTTTGCATTGAGGGTAATATTTTGATTTGTTTTAGGGTCAGTGAATAGAGAGCACAAATCACCTTTAGTAATTTTTAAATCTTTTACTTGTTTATATGATAATTTGTCTGCATAATATGCCCTAGCTGTCTGCCTCCTATCTTTCCATCCAAATATTTGTTGGGTGATTGCATCTACATTTTTTAACATGTCTTTCAATGAATTTGCTAGAAGCATTCTTTCTGTGGTTGAAGCATTTGGATCACTCAACCTACTGATAAGATCCTTGAGTTGTTTTCTATTGTTCTCATTTTCACTCCTCAAATTTTCTTGAGTGCCAGGAGGTAATTGAGAGAATGGTGGGGGGGTTGATTTTGTTGTTGAGGTTGATTTTGTTGACGATTTTGTTGTTGAGGATTTACCTCTTCTTGTTGAGGATTTTTAGGATTTCCTATAGATTTAAAAAAAAATCAAAGCTAACATAAAACAAACAAAATCAATTTCAAACTAACAAATTCAAAAGAAATAGTAAATAATACTTACCTCATGTATCTCTTCGTCGTCGTGGTGCCATATTTGCAGAAAAAATCCAACCGTTCTTGATGAAATTTGCAGAAGTCCTTCCTCCTAGAACGCGAGCATGAAAATGAGGGTTTTTGGCTACGAGTAGCGCTGAGAAACAATGAAAATAAAATGATACACATTTCACTTTTTTTTCTTTTAAAAGCACATAACGCGGGTGCGTTATGTGTTTCCCCATTTTTTCCCATTTGGCCACAAAAGTGCAACCAACTTCATGCACCCGCCCAGGGACCCCATTGTGTGGCACATCTATATGGAGGGGGGTCTAATGCCACTATTAGAAAGTCTGGTGGGTCATGATGAATTTTTTTTTTCTCAATTTGTTGGTTCGTGGAGAGATAGGAGAGTCACCATGGGTGGAATTTTGTTTGAGGTTAATGAGGAAGTGATAGCCAAGGAAACAACTCTTTCCTGCTGTATAAGAGTGAATTTGTACCCCATGTGCAAATCCTCTTTTTTCCTTTACCCACCTTAGAAAACTAAGATCAAAGACTTAATTCCACCTAAGCTCGCTACTTGCATCCCACTTGGCATATGTTTTGAGCATTAGTGGAGGCATTTCTATGGGGGATGCCATCTGCGCGGCATGAAGACATTCGCGCGACGTGCTTACATCCTTGATAGATTCCTGCGGCTGGACCTACAGAGGCATTACACTTCTCATTGGAGGTGAAGTTGTAACACCCCCTTCAGCTGACCAACCCGAATATGGCCATTTTTTCTCCATTCTTTATTCAAATTCATCCATTCAACATTCAATCCAACTCTCAAGAATTCACTTTCACATACTCCAAGCATTCAAGCATTCCATTGCAACCAAAGCAACACTCCATCACTTTAGTAGAGCAATTTTGGTATCACACCATTGCAACAGAGGCTCGAGTACTCTCATTTTCACCCCCAAGCAGCCTTGAGTGCTCTTGGTGGAGGTGGAAAACTTCCCTCTCCTCTCCTCTATCACTTGGTTGAGTAGCATAGCACTGTTTTGTAGTGCTTCTTTTCTCTTTACTACTTTATTTCCTTTATCTCATTTCCTTGGTTGTCCATGGAGGCGGAAACACCTAAACGGGGGTCTGACTGAGGCAAGCCCCTATATAGCCAGCCAACATTTTCCCTTTCTTGTTGTGTATAGGAGTACGTGCTCTTCGAGGGGTCAGTTGGTGAACGAATTCCTCGGTGAGATCCTCCTTATTCTTTTTACTCTTGCATATTTTCTTTATAATATTAGAGAGTATTTTATTTATTTAATCACATCATTTTGGCCCTTTACTTAGTCTGTTGAGTCGCTAGCTAGTTATGTTGGTTTGACCTTGTCCTCACTGTTGTTTAGCCATACAAATGAAACCGCACTTTTGCGATGCCTATGCACCACGCTGACGTCCAGAGACCGTGCTTCTATCCTCAGAGAGAGAGCTTTTTGAGACATAGTGTTAGACCTAGAAACTAGCTCGCCTAGCCTCTTACTGTGTTTTAGGTTTGTAGAATAATTGAGAGGCCTCACGGTCCTTGTTATTCTCACCTCACATTCCCTTGAAATACACTTAGCTGAGGTAAGTTAGGGAAGCCTTTCACATCTTGGCCCTCTGTGACTTGGGGTCTTGCACATAGTACATGTCCCCCTCTCTTACATTTTTGGTGAACCTAACGTGAACCGTTTTGGTTTCATCCTTGTGATCCTGAAAATTCCTTTCCTTGTACTCTAGGAGTGTTGTAGGTGTGAGTGTTGTAAGGTTGTCACCTTACAACCCAACCTACAACCCCTAGTTGGCATAGTTGGAAGGTTCCAAAGGTATTGCATGAAAAAACCTTAATTGGGTCACTATTTTATATGTCAACCTTTAAGGACTATGAAGATGTTTTCTAGTGTGCATAATGGCTTCCTTCTTGCACCAAACCATCCCCTCTATGCAGCCTATTAATAGTGGTACTGGTATAACTTTCACTTCACAAGACCTTCCGATGGGCTTTAAAAGGGAACTGTCTCCTCTTTACATTCCTACACAGAGCAATGAAAACATTATAGTTGGTGTTCTTGTCGACCCTACATCACAAGTGAACATAATAACAAAGGAGATTATATTAATAAATTTCTTACAAAAGGATGGGTATGATGCTCTTGTGAGCACCATCCACACACATGATGAGATTTCTGTACTCCCTTTGGATAGTATTGTCTTGCCAGTCTTTGTTGGACCTAAGTCCATGAAACTCATGTTTGATATCATCCCTAGGTTTGAACTCTTTAGGGTAAAATTGGGTATCCCTTGGTTGGTGGCGATGAATGCGGTACCCTCTATCGTGCATAAATTTTTGAAATTTATCCATGGAGGCTCTGTGCATGTAATCCACAACACTGGCTATAGACCATTGGTTGCACATGGCAGCTACTCCTTAGACCACTCCTTGCTTATGCCTATTGGTCCTCTTCCACCTAGAACTGACCTTCTACAATGAACATATCAAAATTATAAGAAGGGGCGTCTAAGGACAAAAGTGAGATACCCTCCCTCGCCTTATGTTGTTTCACATAGGGCTTGCTTAAAAGCTAACATTGATGCCATTAAGGCGGGAAAGAAGGAAGAAGAGAAGCGGTCTCGTGAACCTCCTTCTTCCTCTTCCATTGATTAGTTTGGTGCTTCATCTCACTCTACTAAGGTACCATCAGGTTCTGCTCCTCATCTACAGGACAATCCTATGGTGCCCGCTTAGCGAAAACCTAAGAGCCCTGCTTTTGAACTTCTTGTTTTGCCGATGGAATCTAGACCCGTTCGGTACGATAGGAAGAAGGTCTCCCAAGGAGAGTCCTTTTTGTCTTGACCTCCATGGCTTCCTACTGCTCCTTCTCCTAAGGCAATGAGTGGAAAGAGGCCCATTGTCGAGGCTCTCGAGTCGACTCCTTTTGTCGCTCCTCAGCTTGCTCCTCTCACTCCCATGTAGGAATTTGTCCCTCTGTTGAAAAGAGCCATGGTGGACATCCCATGGTTGAGGATGAACCCTCTGTCCCTTCACAAATTCTAGCCTCTAACTCCAAGAGCCGTAGAAACTTCCTTGCGCATGAACACAAGCGCCGACGAAAGGCCCTCTTGGTTGAGTAGGCTTCCTCGCAAAGAAAGGAGGAAGAAGTGACCGCCCCTATTTCAAGGCCTACAATGTCTTCTTCCTCCCTTCCTTCTGCTTCTCACTAATCTATTCCTATACTGCTCTTGGCTTTTGTTGCAAGTACAAATGTGCCTAACCCTAAACGGTTATAGGTGTTCATTGCTCCTTCGGTGGAGCCTCCTTTGTTGATGTTTGTTCCGGATATCCAACCTTTCTCGAAGCTCGTGGACATGGTTAATACCTCGATCATGTCTATTGCAGTTCTTTCCTCTTCCTCCACACCTATGGCCTTGTCCATGGGGAGTTAATCCCCTCTGATGAAATAGGAAACAAAGGGTAGTCCTTCTGACAATGAAGGAAGTAAGAAAAGTTTTCCTCACTTGCAAGGTGGCCCCATGTTGACTCACTTTGTCTTAGTGACAGAACTTGTCCCAACTTCCCCTGAGTTCGTCATTGCTCCCAAGTCATTTGACAAGCCTAGCGGTGAACCTCAGGTGCAGCCTATCCCATTCGCCAAGGCTAGACATGGCGCCCTTATGGGGTGCCTATTTAATTCCGTGGATGAGGTTTCATCCTTGTCGGCGATCTTCGCTAAGTCATTGACCTTGACTCCACAAGAGCTCGGTGGAGAGGACCTCGAGGGCCCTCTTCCTTGGCCCTTGTTGCAAGAGGACCGAATGCTCCTCCTCTTAACATCTCACCATTGCAGGCTTGTCCTCCTTCCCCTTATGAGTACTTAGTTTGGGAAGTGGATGACCTCTTGGCTGATCAATGTTAGGAGGAGACCCTTTTCTTGATCTTGTCTGTATGTGTGTGCTTTCTGATGTGTTCCCCCGTGCTTGTGCTATGTGTGCTTGGATGACCCTCATCACCCTTGTTGGTGCTTGGATACAGGCTTGATTTTTGTGTCATAAACCTTCTTCTATTTGTATCATCATTCTTCCATGTTTGTGCTTGATTTTCGATAAATTGGGGATGATGCAAAGCGTTGGGAGCATTTAGGCTTCCCTTCCATGTTGACCCATTTTTTTGTTTTTCATGCATTCTTCCTGATCTAGTTGGGGACTAATGATATTTTGCCTTGCATTGAGGTTACCTATTATTATGAGCTCGGAAAGATCTGACCCTACTAAACTAGATCCCTCTGTGCCCTTTGTTTATATTTTTCTCTTTCTTTTGTTTTCTCTTTATTTTTCTCTCTTCTTTGCTTGAGTTGCCCCTTTCATGTGTGACAATTCCCTCTCTTTAACATTCAATTTTTAGAAAATGCATTCGTTGCTAATGAATCTTTTCTCAAAAATCTCCACAATTTTTTCTTTGGAATCACATTCTCAACTTGGAACCCTAATTGGATGTATTTCCTTCATCACGGGTTTGTAAAGAGAGGACTTGAAGACCTTCCCCATGCATGGGGGAATATTCTTCCTTTCAAATTCCTTGATGAAGTGAACATATTTTGAAAGGATTCATTGATGATGGATCACTTTGAGAAGAGAATAATGTCTGCTTTCAAACTGTGTGTCCCTTGAGTTGACCCTTTTTTCTTCACGACGGGTTCCCAAGGGACCCTTCTTTGAAAGTCTTTACCTTGAATGGATTTCTTCATGTCTAGCCTGGGGGCAGCCTGAATAGACTTATTCCATTCCTCTCTTTGTGTCTAGCTTGGGGGCAGCCTGAATAGAACCGTTTCATATCTTCGTGTCTAGCTTGGGGGAAACCTGACTAGACCTTAACTTTCAAATAGCATGTCCCTTGAGTGGACCCCTCTCCTTTTGAAGGGTTCCTGAGGGATCCCTTTGAAGGACTTCCAAATCATCCTAAATCTATGTGACTGTCTGCCTACTTGCTTATGTGGCCACTTCTTGACTCTGCAGAGTCTGCTTCCTTGGGCTTTCCTTCATGCTAGAGTTTTTGGGGGATACCTTCCTTGCAAGTTTGCGGGCCTATAAGGTGCTCACTTTACGAGGCTTCCTTCATGTGAAAGATCTTGGGGGTTGCCTCCTTGCAGGACTGTGGGCTTGTAAAATGCTTTATTTTTATAACTTCATAGCTCCAAGCAGCTATGGAGTCCCTCACTTTTCCTGTGCATCTTTAGGTATGCCAAACCAAGTACTGCTTCCTCAACGGTTCAAGTATACGTTTGTAGCCCTACACTCTTTCTTGATCTACTTTACCAACCACTCGTCAGTATTCATGCTCGCTAAAGTGGGGGAAAAATGTATAAGAGTGAATTTGCACCCCATGTGTAAATCCTCTTTTTGCCTTTACCCACCTTAGAAAACCAAGTTCGAAGGCTTAATTCCACCTAAGTCTACTACTTGCATCCCACTTAGCACCTATTTTGAGTGTCGATGGAGGTGTTTCTATTGGGGATGCATGCGCGGTGCATAGACATCCACACAACGTGCTTACATCCTTGGAAGATTCTTGTGACTAAACCTACAGAGGCGTTACACTTCTCATTGGAGGTGAAGTTCTAAAGCCCCCTTCAGTCAAACAACCTGAATATGGCCATTTTTTCTCCATTATTTCTTCAAATTCATCCCTTCAACATTCAATCCAACTCTTCACCACATCAAGCATCCATTCTTGCACTATCACATCACTTTCAAGCTCTAAAGCATTCAATTTCACGCACTCCAAGCATTCAAACATTCCATTGCAGCCAAAGCAACACTCCATCACTTCGGTAGAGCAAGTTTGGGACCACACCATTGCAACAGAGGCTCGAGTACTCTCATTTTCTCCCCCAAGCAGCCTTGAGTGCTCTTTGTGGAGGTGGTAAGCTTCCCTTTCCTCTCCTCTATCACTTGGTTGAGTAGCATAACACTATTTTGTAGTGCTTCTTTGCTCTTTACTACTTTATTTCCTTTATCTCGTTTCCTTGGTTGTCCATGGAGGTGGAAACACTTTATGGGGGTTTGATTGAGGCAAGCCCATATATAGTCACCCAACATTTTCCATTTCTTGTTGTGTGTAGGAGTACGTGCTCTTCGAGGGGTCAGCTGGCGAATGAATTCATCGATGAGATCCTCCTTATTCTTTTTACTCTTGCATATTTTCTTTATAATATTAGAGTATTTTATTTATTTAATCACATCATTTTGGCCCTTCAGTTAGTCCACTTGGCCGTTAGCTAGTTTTTTTGGTTTGACCTCATCCTCATTGTTGTCTGGTCATACAAATGACAACACACTTTTGAGATGCCAGTGTGCCACGCTGATGTCCAGAGACCATGCTTTTTTCCTGAGATAGAGAGTTTTTTGAGACATAGTGTTAGACCTAGAAATTGGCCCACCTAGCCTCTTATTGTGTTTCGGGTCTGTAGAATAACTAAGAAGCCTCACAATCCTCATTATTCTCACCTTGCATTCCCTTGCAATACACTTAGTTGAGGTAAGTTAGGGAGGCCTCTCACGTCTTGGCACTCTGTGACTTGGGGTCTTGTATGTAGTCGTACCCCTCCCTTACACTTTCCACGACAAGAATTACAAGAAAAACACAAAAACTTATAACCTTGAGCGCCTCAATTCCTTCTTCAGGAACAATTAGAGGTCGATTAAGAAGTAGTCAGGCTTTGATAGAGAGGCGCTTCCACAACCTTGGGACAAGGTGTGTCTTGCTCTCATGAAATATGTTACTTTAGAAGGTAGATTTAAGGTTGTTTACTTTTATCATCTACCACTACTAAACCACCTAAGGCACAAAATGATCCTTAGCTTTCTCTTCTTTCTATTGACCTCCCTTGAAAATTTGATAAAGGAATCCCATGAAGCTGCCACTCTTATCCCTAACCAGCCACCTCCCCTGCCTCTGCACCAGGGCCTCATTCTTAGGCTATATCACTTCCACTTGGCCCTATGCCCCCCAAAACCCATCTTGGTTGTTCGTGTGGAAGAATTGGAACCACTTGACCTAGCCTCCAAAAAACCATCCCCCGCTGCTTCTATGGGTCCAAAGAGAAAAAACCCCTACTTGAAAATGAACCCCATGTCATGCCTAAATCTAAACCCTGATCAAAAAAGAAGAAAGGGGAGGTTGGAATGGCCTAGTCAAAGACTATGGTCAGATTGTGTGAGCTAAAGAAAATACCCACCAAGTTGGACAACAGATCTACGCCAAAGAAGAAGGGGAAAAAAGACACTACGTGCCAAGTGGAGTTATTAGTCACTGATAGCGAGGGAAAGAGTGTTGTGGAAAAAGACTCCAAAGGTGACACTATTGTGGCCACTAATATTGACATAGGGATGAAACAAACAAGTGTTAGGAGGTCTCATAGATTGGAAAAGAACAAGAAATGGATTCCAGTGGATGAAATTTCTGGCAATTCAGAGTGGACTGGCAGCAGAGTTGAATGTAAGGACATTGTTGAGGAGGAAGAGGAATTCATGGAGGGTCCCAGCCACTTCTCAGACCTGAATAGAATGATCAAAGAGGACTTCAGCCACTCTTCAAATCCAAGGGCTATTAAGGAAGAGGTGACTCAATGGAAGAATGACAAGGACAAGTACATCAATAGGCTGCGGGAGTGCATGGTGAAACTTGAATGAAAATTCAATAGGCTGATCTGTTTCACTTTTAAGATAATTCATAGATCTGTCGTCACACTTGTCGATGTCATCAATGAGATAGATAGGAATATCAAGGGTGAAGGTCCTAATTGGATTGAGGATGATGTTTTAAATCTCCTCATTCAAAAATGGGAAGGTGTTGCCAATTTGTGGCCTAGTCTGTCTGTTTTTGCTGGGTCTTTGTTGTCTGTGTGTCGTGTTTATTACCTTTTTGGTCTCTGTTGTTTTTGGTTTGGTTTCAATGATGTACTATTGAACTTGGTTCCTTTTTGGCCTTGCGATCTCTTCATGTAATGGGTACAACACCTAGTAAATGCTACTTAACTTATCAAAAACATCAGGAGAATGAACCTTAATCAATTCCCAAACAACCTTTTGTCTAAGGATGTTGTTCAAACCCCTTGCATTCCAAGAAAGAGAAATCATTTTTGGGAGTTCAAAAAATGAGATTCAAGAGTTTTGACTAAACCTAACTCCACCAAATTATCTCCCATTAACTTAATCTTATCATGATCTTTCTTTCTCCCCACCTTGGAAGTCTTCTCTAAGCTCCCCTTTTTAAAATTATTTTGTTGAAGTCCCAATGAAGAAAGAACCTAGTTGCATTTTCTAGGTTCCTAAACCTCTACCTTTAGTTTTGGATCATCCAAGACCAAGGATGAACCTTCAACCAACTTATTTCTCCCGGGGAGAATTGACACACCAAGAGACACTTGAACTTGATCAATATCCATCTGTGACCTGGTTCTCACCTTCAATAATTTCTTAAGACTACCATCCTCTTTGGAAACCAACTGCTCTACCTCCAAGTTAGTTTTTTTATCTCCTTATCTAGAATTACCTCTTACTAATCAAAATCTTCCAAAGCCTCAAACCATCAACTACTCTTCCTCCAAGTTAGTTTTTCCAGTCACGACCCCATCTGGAATTACCTCTTGTTCATCAAAATCTTCCCAAGCCTCAAATTGATTAAAAGATACATCACCTTTCCTATCCTTAATGTTCTCTTCTAGCCTCTTGTTGCAAGACTTTGTACCAAAACAAAACCTTTCTTATCTATTTCCCCCTCCAACACGGGGGGCTTTCTCTTTATCCCTTGACTGTGTTGAGTGAGAAGAAACCTTAACTAAAACCCCACTAGTGGACATTCCTAAAGTGTTAAGTTTAAGACATTTCTTCTACAAGTGCTCATACTCGTGACAAATCTGACACCAAAAAGGAAGAACCTCATAATCAAGTTGTTGAATCCATGGTGTGGACCCATCCTAAATGTTCATCAAATCTAATGATTTATTTAGATCAATCTCCACACAAATACAAGAAAGAGAGATTAACTTCTTATCCATAGTCTATTGCGATGATCAAAATATGTAAATCTTCATAATTATACATTTTAAATTTATACAATACTATTATAAATATATTATCAAACATTTCATGAAAATTATTTGTAAAATAAATTTATTAATTAATATTAAATTATGTTAATATAAATAATAATAAATGATTAAAAAAATAAATTAGATATATTTTGTAAATGTTGATATAAATTAATGCAAATTTACATAATAATCATTATATGACACATTAATATTAATAATTATTAAAATTACCTTTCTTCAACATTTGGTGAGTTGTATACATGGTAACATAAGGAGATGGAAGCTAACGGTCGACTGCTGGAAGCTACTGTGACTAGGGTTTCGCCTGGTTCGAGCCCTTTGGGAAAGAACTCTCAGGAAAAGCTCTGTGGATTTCGCCAGAATGGAGTTTGTAACATAGAGAATGCTAGGCAGGGAAGCCAATTAGAGAACGTTGTGAGGAAAACAAAGAATGAAGCTAAGAAATCAAGCCTTATCAGAGATGGCCTTGTTTTACACGGGGGCGACCAGTCTATGCATCAAAACCAAAGGTGAGGGCATTCAGTTGCTCTCGTATCAGGAGGCGATGGAAGTGCTAACGGGTCCAAAGTGGCGTAGACTGGGGGGAATCATTTTGGACCCTCTTAAACATTGAAGCTCTCAAACAAAATTTTGACAGGAAGGGGAGGAGGGGATTCTGCCTTACCTCCATCATCTAGAACAATCATAGTAGAGCTAGATGATGAGCTTGATCAAGAAGTGACTTTTAATGAAAATTTTTTCTCTAGACTGGGCCTGATTGGAAGATTCAGGGGATTTTTTCCAAGCTTGAAAAATCTCTACCAGTGGATTTATCACCATTGGAAGCATGTTTTGGAAGGGTATGTTCAAATATATCCTATATCTAAAGGCTTTTTCATTGTTGTTTTTGAAAAGGAGCGAGATAGGAATAAGAGCCTTTGTGACTACCACTAGGATTGGGAAGAAAAATATACACTAATGTTAAAGCCATGGCACCCAGTTTTTAACCCAACCACTGAAGTGTTTGAGAGGGTTCCTATCTAGGTGAGAGTTCCTAACCTTCCCCTACAATTCTAGTTTGATTCTTGCTTGGACATTTTAGGGAACTTCTTAGGAAGCTTTTTAACGATGGATGAAGGGTCTTCAAATCTTCTACATTCAACGTTTGCCCGAATTTTAGTGGAATTGGATGTATCTCAAGATTTTTTAGAAGAGATACAAATTAAAACTTTGAAAGGTTGTTGGGTGCAACCCTTGGATTATGAAGGGATACCCTTTAGGTGCATAGTTTGTTTTAAAACTAAAAATTTGGTTGCTCAATGTGCTAAACACGTAACAACTAAATATGTTTCTTGGTGGAAAGATGTTGCTCCCCAACACTATACAATGGAGAAAAAGGAAGAGAAACAAATGAGCTCTTAGGAGAAAGGCAGGGAAGAAGGGGGTCAAGAAGGGAAGGCGTTGGTGGAAGATGGTAGAAGGGAGGATCAGCTACAAACTATTGATGTCCTAACACCGGAGGGGAATTCATATGTGAACAGAGATAATGCTATCCACAATGGAGGTGAAAAGGAGTTGAATCCCAAAAATTGGGCAATGACACCAGAATTTCGAGAGAAAAAGGGAGTGGTGAGGTCGCAAGAGAAAGAAATAGGGAAATGAAAAATTGATGGACATAGTCAACAAATGAATGGAAGCTTGGATGGAGTTTGGAAGAGTCCTCATGACAAACAATTGGAATGGAAAAAGGAGGCTACAAGGGTGGAGGATGGCTGGAAAACTATTAAGGGGAAGAGAACAAAGAAAGGAAACTTTTGCAATGGTCCTCCGGTCTCAGATGAATGGAATACCAAATTGTGATCCAAACTCTTGACTTGTTAATAGGTCTTTTAGGGATTGATGGTTTAAGGCTTGTTTTTTAGTGATCCCTATGGATCTTATGGTTGTAATGTTGTGATTTATTGTTTGTAACTCATGGAGTAGACTATATTTTGGATAGTTAGCAAGGGGTAAGTGCACCAAGATGGTTCCCAAAAAAGGGGCTTAAGTGGCCACTTTTTTTCTGAAATCAGGAAATACTGACCTTGGACGTGAAATTGAGGATAGCTACACTCAAAATTTTTTGATGGAAAAGAAACAAGGACCGCAGTGCTCCGAGTCTACTTTCTAAAATACTAATTTATTTTGAAAATGGTTGAGATTAAGGGGTTCAAAAGAGGGACACACACAAATTGTTGTTTTGTCTATCAGAAAAACATAACATAGCAACTCTTGTGTGACCCGAGCACGGTGGAATTTTTGTAGTATTTTTAAAATCGCTCCAGTCAGAAGTTAGATAACAGTATGTAGTAAGGACTGGATATTTTTTGATAATTTTTTAATGAATATTTGATTTTTTATTAATTTTCTAAGTGGGCACTTCCTAAAAAAGCAGAATTTTGGCCGTGCCCCCCCCTAAATTTTTTGAAACTAATAGATTTTTTTAAATTTTTATTTTTTTTAAATTGTAGAATGGAGTCTAGTTTCTAAAAATGTAATTTATTTCAAATTTTGATGAACGGTTAATTTATAGTGAAAAAAATACCAAACACTACTTTTTGAAGAAAAACGGACATACAAACAAAATAAATTATGGATGAAAGGTTTAACATTGTTAGAAAGTGAAAAAAATTACATCGTTGGAAAGCTAATAAAGAACCTAACATTACCCATGTCTTCAATTTTCTTGATATTGAACCAGATGCAATCTTGATGGTGAGCATGAACCCAATTATGTGAAAATTTGTTGAATTTGGAAAAAAACACGTCTCTGGTCTTTGGGAATTCCCTCCAAGCCTTTGGGTTGGTATTCCAAGGAAAATACCAAAGCTAAGGCTTGAGGATTTCCAATACAAAATATAATGCGCATGCGTTATGTTTTGCTTTTCACATTTTCTGAATAGCATTACTAGCAACAAATACCGCGCTCGCATTATGTCTTCCCTTAGTTAAATGCCACTTTATTGAATGTTTGTTGATATGTTTGTATGTTTGTATGTGTATGTATACTAGTGTGTCATGTATGTATGTTTATGGGAGAGAGGGTGGGAGTGGGAGAGGGTTAGCGTGGTAGAACATGGGAGAGAGTGGCAGAGTGGGAGATAGGGAGGGAGAGTGTCAGAGATAGGGTTGGAGAGAGTGGGTGAGTAGGAGATAGGGTTGGAGTTGGTTGGAGAGTGTGGGAGAGAGTTGGAGAGAGGTCTTGAGAGAGTAGGATAGGGGTGGGAGAGTGGAAGAGTGTGGGAGATAGTTATTTGAGGGTGGGAGAGATGATGGGAGAGTGTGGGAAAGAGTCGGAGAGGGTGGGAGAGAGGGTGGTTGAGGGTGGGAGAGAATTGGAGAGAGGGGGAGATGGTGCAGGAAGA
>VDFB02000020.1:71780279-71807685 GCA_007258455.2 Sequoia sempervirens
GCGAAGCATCATCAAGTTCTCTTCATGCAAGTGCAAATATATTATGCAAGTGTGAATATATTATGCAAGTGCGAATACAAGATACAGTGCGAACATATGCAGTGCGAATATATCACACAGTGCGAATTCCTTTATAGCAGGTTGTGAACCATTAGAGATTGCGAATATTGCCAGGTGCGATTTCTGTAGATTTGTATTCAGTCAATTACGGATATTGCCAGGTGCGAATTGCCAGGTTGTTATCTGTTATTGCATATTGCCAGGTGCTGCATATTGGTCTTGTGTTAGACCTCATTGTAAAGTGAATTGTTGTCACTGATATTATAAATATAAGAGAGATCTTTGTTGCTGGGTTTTTCTCCCTCAAGAGGAGGGTTTTCCTAGGGTATCTGCTGTGTTATTGTTTCTGATTTTGAATTATTTTCTGTGCTTACAATCTGATCACTTAAATTTAACATGGTATCAGAGCGGGTTTAAGCATGATCCTGATCAGATTTGTTATGCAAATTAGAAATTGCTAACTGGGAAAGAATCGAGCTTTTGTGGAAGTTGTTATTGGATGCAGCTAATACACTTAAGCATATCATGGTATGTCCAGAGAAGGGCGTGTTCATCTCAGGTCCAAGATTTTGTCGAATGATCCTGTTAGAGTCTCTCATGAGCATGCTAGAGGAGGACGTTGCTTAAATAGATGTCACCTGACTTGAGAATCGAACCGTCAAAGGTAGGTGAGCCTACCGTTTAATACCAAAAATGAGTCGAGGTTCCTTTCTTGGTGGGTTGTCACTTCAAAGAAAAATCATCGGATTTCAAAGGTGAGATATCATCGACAAGGAAGGCACGATCAACTGGCCTTCAGGAGCAATCATTACTATGAAGAAGTCTTGACAAATCGAGAATTTGAAATTTTGCCAGTAACTGTGGTTAAAGGTCGTTTTGCTACCTAGTCCGTGAACATACTTGTCGAGCTTCCTAAAGTTCCCAGCAATCAAAAATTTGCCAGGAGATGATGTCGTCGGATCTGCAATAGGATAAGGCCGGCAGAGAGCACCGGAAATGGCCCAGTCGGCGGCGGGAGTACAGTATACGCAGAGTTCAAATAATTGCCGACCAAGGAAATAATCATCAGCGAAGAGATAGTGGGCCGACCTAAGAGTTAAAGCGACAAAGATTTGAAGGTCAGCGCCGGCGAAGGAGAATACATCAGGAAGGGTCAACAGTGCAAGTAAAGGCCTAGCAATGTATGGTAGCCGAGAAAAAGGTCGCAGAGGTCTGTGTAAATAAATACTGGTCGTTAATCACTGCAACAAAGTGAATTATTAATGTGGCATTTTTTTTCTTCTACACATTCAAAGCAGTGCGATGGGGAGGAACCTTCAGAGAATTGTTCATCACTGTTTATGTAAGTCCCTTTACAAATCGCAGAGCTTTCAAGTGCGACACCAACAGGGCTCAAGACCGGGTTTGATAAGCTTGCATCAGCTGTATGAAATTCATACTTGGAGTTGCCAACATGATTCTAAAGCTGCAAATCGTGGTTAGACCAGTCTCCCAGGACAAACGTTTGAATAAGATTTGAATGGTCTTCAGACCACATTCAAATATTAAGATCGCTCCATCAGCAAACCTTAGCATATGTTTCGATGGTGGAAAGGCTATGAGAAATCAATTCTGGAGATGAAGAGTGAACGTCTATTGATGTGATTTCTCCATATGATCTGAGTTCTGTGAAGCGTTGATGCCTTGATTATCACCTGTGTTTGAAGATGATATGTGGGCCACTTCAAACTCCGAGATGTTGGTCCTATGATTGACATGGAATTAGCACTCTACATCTGTTGAATAGTTCAGATAAGTATTCTTTTGTTTATGTTTTCAGTCTGCTAAGTTGAGTAGGTCTGACATTGTTTACTTGAATCATGAATGTTTGGTAAAGTTCGTGATAGTAATCATTGGCATGAGATCTTTGGCAGATGTCATCATTCATTGCATTTCTTACTTAAATCATGTGTGATAGAGATCTTTGGCAGATGTCATCATTCATTGCATTTCGTAGTACAGATCTCTGAGTGTGACTCTGAGATGAAAAGTGAAATGCAATTTCGTTGTGATGATCACATCGATATCTTTCTCCATGTTCATGGACTGCGATGGTGCCTTGAGAAGGCTAGTCCTATATTGAACGTGTTGACTGCATGTAAGAAATCTATAGTTGTGCAGACTGTATTTTGTTGATGCTGAGTTTGGCACTCTCAAGAGGAGCAAAAGATGGAAGCAGGATATATCAGAATTCAATAAAGATAAGTTTCCTTATCCCTTCATTCTGATTCCTTGATGTATTTCTCTTCTAGGTTGATTTGTTTAATCCATGTTTTAATTTTGTTCATAAATTCTTATGTATTCATGCTATAACCTGTGATAGTAAACTTTGTATGATTGTAGTCTTGATATTTCTTTGGATAGTTATAAACAGTTAGTAATCTCTCTCTAAAAATGCTTCCAGGACAGATCTAAGAGCAGAAGGTGTTGAGAGATTGCTTAGTGATGAAAAGCTTGAGGCATCTCATGAGGAAGTCATGCCGACCAAAGAAATGATCAAGAATAAAGTCACATCTTGCAACCATAGGACTGAGTACTTGATGGCTAGATGGAGTTCACTTCCAAAAGTCTTCTTTGCAATCTCTGAAGCAGGGATCAAGAGGGAGTTTTGTAACTCACTGAGAAGAAGTGAAGATTACTGTTTTGCACAGCTGCTGAGATCAGAATTGCTCAAGACTGTCATCTGGATTTGTCATTGGTATCTCCGCAAACCTATTCAGAATAGTGAGACCTGGAATGAGGTCAAGGGGGACTATCCTGAACTCTCTACAGTACCAGAGGTGTGCGCTAGAAAACATTTATCTAAGTCAAAGTGTTGCAGGCAATCTTGGGCGAAGAGGTTAGAAGGTTGATGCAATTGCTTGAAGATTCAGAGGGAGCTTGCTGAGCTTGAAGAAGATGGTAATCTTGTTGCAGCAAAGCATATCCTGAGATACTTGCATGGCACAGTTGGATATGGATTGAGATATTCTTCAGGTTGGATCTGCTATGATATCCTTGTGCAGCAGGAAGCAATCATTCCAGCATTGAATACAACAGGGTCGAATATTACAGCTTGTGTGGCACTCGAGAAGCAGTGTGGCTTTGTAAGCTCCTTGTAGGATTGTTTGGACAATCAATGGAGCCTACCATCATTCACGTGATAATCGAGCTGTGTGAAGCTTCATCAATCCCGTGTTTCATGACAGATCCAAGCATGTTGAGATCAAGTACCACTATATTAGAGATATGGTACGGGAAGGTCAGATGCTTGAGGTACATTAGCACCGATGGCATCGCGATATTCCACCGCTTCGCCGATAAAGTTTGTGTACTTCCAAGATAAGCTTGGTATGGTGGAGAATCCAGCCTTGACTAGTAAGAGTCTCCGTGAGGAGCCTTGTTAATGCATTTTCTTCCGAGACGGAAGAATTTGAGGTGCAAGCCCTTGTTAATGCATTTTGAGACGGAAGAATTTGAGGTGAAAGCCCTTGTTTCCACCCTCTGAGCTGAGTCATGGTGGGTGTCATGTGTGAGACTCCATGACATGTGTTGTACTTGTGTTTCACCCTCTGAGAGAGTCATGGTGAAAGTCACGTTGAGGTGACAACATCACGCAAGTGATGAACACTTGTACGCTAATGCATTTTCTTCTGAGACTAGAAGAGGTGTAAGCCCTTGTTTCCACCCTCTGAGCAGTCATGGTGGATGTCATGTGTGTGAATCCAACATCACATGAGAGAGTCCGTGATGATCTTCTTGTACTTGTGTTTCACCCTCTGGGAGAGCCATGGTGAAAGTCACGTTGAGGTGACAACATCACGCAAGTGATGAACACTTGTACTTACCATTTGATGGTTGATATCGAGACGATATCTAATATCACGATGAGGTGATATTCTTCTCTTTATATCTAATTGCAAGCAATGATGGCTGATGGACCTCATATTGAGATGATTCATATTGTGCAGCTGGAAGTTCTCTCCCTAGCTGAGAGGGAGTGTTAATGATATTGCAGCTTTAGTCGTTCCTTCCAGCTCTGTCCTATTGAAGGAAGCATAAATTAAATGATAGCCTATCGGCTATTTAATTTATTGTTTTATATTTATGAGGAGGCACGAATGTCTTCTAGCCGACCTTCTTTATGACTTGTATTAAATATTTATCATTGTATTATGGCCAACTTCATTCTAGAAGATAATTGTCTTATCTTGGCCGACTTGTTGCTTGCCTTATTCAAATTGTAATTTATGTTTGAGGCCGACATTGTGAGATCTCTTATAGCCATGTATTTATAGAAGGTCAGTTCACTCCTTTGAGAGACAAGACACAATGCGAAGCATCATCAAGTTAGTTCTCTTTATGCAAGTGCGAATATATTATGCAAGTGCGAATACATTATACAGGGCGAACATATGCAGTGCGAATATATCACACAGTGCGAACATCATACAGTGTGGAGATCATACAGAGTGAAGATTACACAGTGCGAAGTATTATGCAAGTGCGAATTCCTTTATAGCAGGTTGTGAACCATTAGAGATTGCGAATACTGCCAGGTGCGATCTGTATTCAGTCAATTACGGATATTGCCAGGTTGTTATCTGTTATTGCATATTGCCAGGTGCTGCATATTGGTCTTGTGTTAGACCTCATTGTAAAGTGAATTGTTGTCACTGATATTATAAATATAAGAGAGATCTTTGTTGCTGGGTTTTTCTCCCTCAAGAGGAGGGTTTTCCCAGGGTATCTGCTGTGTTATTGTTTCTGATTTTGAATTATTTTCTGTGCTTACAATCTGATCACTTAAATTTAACAAACTCATGCAATTGCTTGAGATATTTAGCAAACAGAAGCATGTTCTTCCTTGCATTATCCTATCTAATGCAAGATAACAGAAGTTAACCAAGTTGGTAACTCTTTTAAAGAAGCAAGTTATTTTAGCATCAGCCTTCAACAAGTACAAGAGAAACAAGTAATGACAAAGTCAATAAGACGAAAGCAGACAAGAAAATGCCACAACTTCATTTAGAAAAATAAACCAAACTTGAAAAATATTCAGAATTCCCATGAACATGTTAGATTTCAAAATAGGTTGAAAGAATGCACCAATCAGATAACACTGGAGTGTAGGAAAAAGGGGAACATCTGATGAGATCCTAGACTGTCAAAATGAAGATGGTGTTAAATTGTTAATGAGCATAAATGTTGAAATTAGGATAAAATTTCCAATAAGTTCACCATAATTTTTCATATTTGAAGTCTGCTATAACATATGTTCCATACAAAAGCTGCTAAGAAAAAACTTTAAGGAGTGAAATTTTTTCATAATGATAGAATGGGAGGCAAATATCTGTAATTCAAAAAATATATAATTTGTGTCGCAGGCAAAGTTTGAGGAAAATCATAGAATTTACTAAAATAAACGTATATTTTGGAAAATTTTAGAGGAAATCTATGTGCATTTTAGAGGAAAATCTAACAAGTAATATTTTAAGTAATGCTAATTGGCGAATATATTTTTTTTTGAATTTGTCAATAGTTAGCCAACTGGCAAAAAAAGAAACCCAGAGAAAATACCCAATTAAACTGCTTTCTCCAGAAGCAGACCAACTATCTTCCAATTAATATTTTAAGTTATGTTAGTTGGCAAATATAATTTTAGCCAACTGGCAAAAAATAACCCAAAGAAAATAAATTTTCATAGTTGCAGAAAAACGAACTCACATGTTAGGCAGACATAATTAAAAATGCCCACTTCAAAATATAGAACAAAATATCCAAAAAATATACCAGTACTACGCCGATTCATAACAATGAATTGAAACCGTGGTTGGCTCCTCCTGTGAACAAATGCCAATTTATTAGTCACACAGGATTTATCATTACAATCAGAGTTTTTATTAACAGAAATTGGAACTCATTATGCAGTGAGAAAGATTAAAATCATATATTGGTGGCAAATAAAAAAGTTAAATAAAATATAACCTCTTGACAACAAATAGAGATCCCTCCACATCTTTTCGACTCTGCACAAACAAATGACAACATTCAATAAGCAGTTGGAATTATTATCTTGTTCAAATTGAGAAAGTAAGAGAAATAAGACGTGTAAGGTTCAATGAAAATTGGGATCAGCTCAAGTGATCAATCAATGCCCTTTCACAACAAAGACCTATGTTCAAATCCACAGCAGACATGTTTAAATGCAAAATTAAGAGTAAATTTGATGAATCCAATCCTAAGTGCCATGTATTCAAGTATGGTTAATATTAGGACAATCTAGGAATAATTGAAATTACAATCAGCATAGCTATACAGCAATAAAAACCTCAAAATAAAACAAGAAAGGGAAAAGCATATTTAAAAGATTGAGTTGCAAGCTCCAACACGGAATATGTTCCGTTCTGATAAAACATGTAAATCAACAGCCTTTCATAGCAAAGAACTATATTCAACTCCACGATAAACATGTTGAGTGCAAAATTAAGACTAAATTTGTGGAATCCAATCCTAAGTGCCACGTATTTAAAAGTATAAATAATATTAAGGGTACTTGAGAATAACTTATATTGTGATTAGTGTAACGGTGCACAAATAAAAATTCAAAAGAAAACTTAAACAAGATATAAAAAAATATTTAATAGATTGAGTACATTACTCACACAAAATATTTCTTGCTCTAATGAGCCCAGACCAGGCAAGTCAATGAGCTTTCATAGCAAATACCAAAGTTCAAACTCCTTAATGAAATGTTAAATACTAAACTCTCTGCGCTCAAGAAAATTTGATATTATTAAAACTAACCTAAAATATAAAGATGAGCATAGTTGTGCAGAGTCAAAACTTCAAAGGCAAATACGAGAGAATAACTTATCCAATTGACTGAAAAAAATCCAACACCAAACATGTTTTACTTTAAGGACATGTTAAATGTAAAATTTCTATGTTCCCTGGGGATGGGTCCCACGGGTTTTTCTAGGCCACCCATCCCAGGGACACGAGGACAGCTTGGAGACACCCCCTACCCATCCCCAATTTATTTGTTTGCCCTAAACATCCCGAAAATGGGGGGGACTGATTGGGGACAGTTTTTCCTTGACTGTCCCAAGGACGACTGGCTGTCCTCACAGCTGTGCATGCACTTTTAATTAAAAAAGGTCTGAAATTAAAAAAAAAGACTTTTATTGTAATAACTCCACTGTTTCAGTTTAAATGCTCAACTCCAATAATAGGTTTCAACCTATACTTTCATGTGTGTGACCTTTGTTTAAAAAACATAACAGTTCATCAATACTGTATACTGTTTGGTAAGATCAAATCATTTGCATATGTACAAGTTTCCATGGTCCTCTTTACAAAGGAAATTAACATAATTGTGTATCCATACTCATGTTTTTCTGTTTAATAGATTTGGTCTGATATCATACGGTTCAACCTAACAATGTATATACAATTTCCTTACTGAAGTATAATCATGGAAATATACTAGCACTATATCTCATAATGCAACGACTATAGGTCATTAATGCTCATATTAATAGTACCCTACAGAATCTACCTCAGCAGGATAATGTAGAAAAATTGCAACAACTTTATACCAAGTTATGCACTTGATATGAAGGTACAGATCTTCCTTAACAAATAGTTAAAAGATATCCACATCAAGTTAGTGTGAACTATATCACAGTGACTTTAAGTTCACTGTCACAGAGATATCAAACTTATCAACAATGAAATTATAAAAGCAATTAAATTTTGAGTTTTGACATTTATTAATTTGTTTGACTCTCATCTGAACTCTCAAGTCAATTCTAATGTTGTGTATTAAGGATTCTATAATGTATCTAATGAATGTTTTGTCAATGTTATCATAAAAAATATTTGAAATTTCCCTATATTTTAAAAAATTTCCCTATTTTTATATAACCATCCCCTTTGCTGTCCCCTGCTGTCGCCTAAAATGGTCTCTAAATAGTCTGTCCCGGAAACAAATCCCCCCGTCCCCTGGCATCCCTGTCCTGGAAACTTGTTGGAACATAGTAAAATTTTGAATAAATTGTGGCATCCAATCATAAGTGCCTTGTACTTGAGAATAAGTGATATTAACACTACACAAGAATATAAAGGAAAGCATAGTTTTGCAGAGGCAAGAACTTCAAAATCAAACAAGAAAAAAATCTATTTAATAGACTGACAAAGATACTTCAACACCAAACGAGTTTCACTGTGAGAAGCCAATGCCAAGTAAATCAATGGGAAAGATTGAAGCTCAAATCCCTTAACAGACAATATTGAATGTAAAATTGACTGTAAATTATGGTATCCGATCCTGATTTCTGCAATCTCAAGAATGTACAATGTTGAGAGCATTCAAGAATAATTGATATTGAGGCTAGCATAGCTGCACAGAGATAAAAACTTAATAGCAAGTAACAACGAAAAAGCTTATTAATAGAATGAGAAAGGTACTCCAAAGATGTACACATTTTTCTCTAATGAGTTGAGCCCAGTTGCAAGCCCTCTGTCATGTAAAAAATTATGTCTGAATCCCTTGTAGACATATTGAAGTATAAAATTGACAGCAAATCGCAGCATTGAATGCTACAGTCCATGCACTCAAGAGTAAGTGATATTAGAATACTTAAAATAATTTGAATTTGGACTACCATAGCAATGCAGATATAAAAATTAGAAAGAAAATAAGAAAAAATGACTAATTTAGAAGGCAAAGATAAAACCCTCATATATAGAAAACATTTCAATCTTATGAGCCACCCAAGGATAGATCTGAGCCCTCTTCTTGGAAAAATCCATTTTCAGATTCCTGCTGGTGGCCCAGGCGGTTAGGGAGGACTTCTCGACCTTCTTATCCATCACCAGGTCACAGGAACCACAGGGTTTCACCCAAACATATAGAGCTTAAAATTGAGACTAAACTGCAACTTCAACCCTAGATGCGGTGTTGTTAAGAACTCTAAATGATTGATATTAAGACTACTCAAGAATTTTTTATATCAGGGTGTGTAAGCTATAAACTTGACAGAAAACAATATACCCAATAAACAGAAAAAGACATCAAATGAGATGTGTTCAGGTAGCAAAAGAAAATTAGCTCTCAAACTAAAGACATAAGTTCAAATCCCAGTAGTCATGATAAAGAGTTACAAGTGGGTTAAATACTGCATCCAACAAGCTGAGCACCAAATGGGATAAACTTGAATAGCAAAAGTAAATTGGTTCGCAAAGCAGATACCCGAATTCAAACCCTAGTAGAGTTAAAAATGGATAAAATAACACGTTGAACAAGCTCAACATCAGGTAGCAAACATTGATTGGTTATTAAAGTGAAGAGTCAGATTCAAATACTAGTAAATATGATAACGAGTTAACACTATGTAAAATACCAATTCAACAAACCGAGCATCAAATCGGATGAGCTCATATAGCAAAAGCAAATTGGTTAATCAAAGTGCCAAACCGGATTCATATCCTAATGGACATGATAGAGAGTCAAAATTGAATAAAATGCTGCATCCAACAAGCTGACTGCCGAATGGTATAGACACGGGTGGCAAATGTAAATTGGCTCCGAAAGTTGAGACTCCTGGTAGATATGATAGAGAGTTAAAATTGAATAAAATCCTGCATCCAACAAGCTGACCGTTGAATGGGACAAGCTAGGGTAGCCGATGTGAAATGGCTCAGAAAATTGAGACCCAGGTTCAAATCCTAGTACACATGATAAAAAGTTAAAATTGGATAAAACACTGCATCCAAAAAGCTGAATGTTGAATGGGATGAAATCAAGTAACAAAAATAAACTGGCTCACCGGTTCAAATTCTGGTAGATATGGCAAAGAGTTAAAATTGGGTAAAATGCCACATCCAACAAGCTGGGTGAGGCCAAGGCAATCTCCAAGAAAAGATAACTCTTGGCCGTGGCATCTAAGCCAAAGGTTGTCCGAAAAGAAAAAAATTTACCAAAGTAAACAAACAAAAAATACTCGACATAAACGCCATTTGTGTTTGATGAGCCCTAGCTAAGTTTGACGAAATAAATACCCACACCCACCAGAATCTAACCTTAATATATATGCTTAAAACATAAAATTTGAAAACCACAGAACTAATGGCTACAAATCAAAAACCAGAATTCCTTTTTAAAAAGAAAAAGATGAAAGAGATCGAGGTTCCGATACCCATTGAGTGAGGTCGACATTGAAGTCGTACAAAGTCACGTGAGCTGCCGTGGTGAGAATTTCTTCGACATGGCGATCGATCCGCTGAAGAACAGTTAAATTGGAGTCGTTGGTGGCCTGCTGGCTTAGCTGCGGAATTATTTTACCGTTCTGAGACATTGTATTTGGAATCACCTCTCTCGTTCTCTGTTATGTCACATTCCGCTGAATTATGTTCTCAACTGCTCATAAGAGGAGAGACCTGAGCATGTATGCCCTGCTGTTTCCGTTTGTGGGCTTTCATTTCTAGTAAGGCGAATCAGTTTCAAGAGGAATTCTTATTTTTTCTTGGGTGTCCTTTTTTGGTGATTTATGTCGGCGCTACAAATCTTTATTGATGATTTTACTTCGGAGGAATTTAAGATTTTAGTATGAGCCATTTAAGGGTGGGTCACGCAATTTGCGTATGACAGATTAGACCCTTTCGATGGGTATGTGGTATAGAATAAAAATGAAATGTAGAAATTTAATGCTGTGCGCCAAACTTTAAGGGATTAAGAGCTGTGGCTCTAATTTCATTTTATTTTATTTTTAATGTTAGGATCTTTTATTACAGATTTTATTAAAAAAAAAAATCAGTCTCCCTTCTTTAAATAAGGGGTTATGTTGTTTATTTTTAGGTGGTTTTCATATTTGATACAGATTTCATTGTAGTTTGTACAACGTAGGATGACATATTATTTTATCTCTTCCACCTCTTTGTTACAAAATAGGCACCTTCTCATTTTCCATTCTTTCTTAGGTAAAATCTATATACTAATCTTGTACCTAAGATGATGTGATCCAATGTTCAACTAGATAATTGACAACTTTGTTTTCTCATTATTGTAACTATCATGTATACATGTTTTCATCATATTCTCATGTGGAATTGAACTCTTTGTCAGAATACACTTTCTTTGAACCAATGTGCTTTATTCATATGGCAATCTTGAATTTTTCTAGCATATATTTTTTATTATTTCCTCACTAGTGGTTGGGCACTCTTGCAAATCAATGTCTCATTTACACATCCATTTGTTATTTAGTTTCATCTACATGTTATTCATTCAACTTAGTTCCTCCTCCACAACTATTGTAGGCTAGTGATGGTTCTCTATGCTTTAAACATTTTTTAGATTTAACTTATTGTTTGAGTTATCATTGACACCTCCAACGAGAAGGTATCTACTTTAGCCAATAGAATATTATATGGAACTAAAGTTTTGATTTTGAGGTTGCTTGTGATTAAGTGATTTTGAATTATTTCTAACTACCTTCATTTGTGATTTAGCATACTACTCCCCTATACTTCACACTCATTAAGGACAACCAATGTGATAAGTAAGTCAAAAAGGATTTTTTTTTGGTTTTCCAATTGCATAATTCAACATTCTTACATAAAATTTGCAGTAAGTATAAAGATTTCCAACCTCCAGTATCATTTTTACCTTGCAAGTCTCTCAATTGAGCCTATTGTGGAAATTAATCCCAAGGTACTTGTATTCTTCCACTATTTCCAACAAGCTTTCTTCAAAAAGAAAACAAAATTGTTCAATTTTCTTCTTAACAAAAAAATCATGACTTTGGTTTTTGCCAATGTTCACTTGCATTTGACCTTCTCGTAAAAATTTCTAAGGCCCCCAAATGCTCTCTCAAACCGTGAGTTGTTTTTTGTAAAGGATGAGATTGTTGTCCTATAAGAGTAACTTCACCATGTATCCAATAAGTTGAACACCCTACCCCCACGGTTTTGTTTAACCATTCTTGAAGTTTATCAATGTATAACCCAAACAAAGTGTGGGGAGAGAGGCCAACCCTATTTGACACTAATATTACTTCTAAAGCATTATTACATTACATTTTTTGTTTTCATTTTAGCTCTAATCTACTCATAAATCCTATGAACTACCACTCTATGTTCATTTGGGATTTTGAGTTCCTCCATCCTTATCCAAATCTTGTCCTTGGGCACCATGTTAAAAAAATTAATAAAAAAAAGAAACAAAAAGATTCTTCTCTCTAAGTGTCCCATATTTTTTTAATCAAGTGCTTATAGGTTCAATGCAATGATCAATAATGGAGTGTCTTGGCCTAAAACCTTTTTGCTCTTTTTCTCTTTTTTTCTATCTAGCTACTAATTCAATATGTTATCGTGTTTCAAATAAAAATTTTAAAAGAGGGTTGGTTGTAATAATGTGATATTTAGATGGATTATTAATATCTCTACTTTTATAGAGACAAACAATGACACTAGTCATCTACTATATTGGGAAGTCATCTTGAATGACATGAATTTCATAAATCTCAACATGTTATGTGTCCAAGCATACCCATTTGTGTGAAACTTTATAGCCACTCGTGCTAGTTATAACATCTAGCCTTTTTGTAATTTGTTTATGTGGAGTCACATATATATTGTGCGTTGATGAGATGAAAAAATGTCTCATCTATTAGCCAAATAAAAACATGTATTTTGCTTAATTATGAAGTTTATCAGACTAAGCATGATGAGGAAAGTAAGAGATTTTCAGTTGGAGTAGTCAATATTTCATCATATCTTGAAAATTATGATTCGAGTTCTTGAGATTTTTGGAAAGAGATTAAGAGAGAAGAAGACAAAAAAACCCATTGAATTTCATGAAAACCCAATTCGTGGTTTGAGAGAAAACTTCACTAGTCCGATGCTCCAAAACTTTGCTTCCATGCTCTAGAATTTCTAGAATTTGTTCATTCGTTTGCTTCCATGCTCCAAAATTTTCAAAACTAAGTATGATAGCATTTATGAAGAGGTTGAGCAGTTAAGGGACAACAGTTGCAAGCATTAAAGGAAATTGGAGTGACTTGGACATAAGTTGAGAGAATATAGGGGTAGTTGCAAATATCTAGGGAGTTGTTCAACCCAATTTATGAGTAGTTGAGAGCATATAGGAGTAGATTTAAGAGTTTTAATGATAAAAGAGGTCAAAGGAAGGATTCTTCAACACCTTTTTGGAGTAGTTTAAAGGGCTGAAAAGCAAGGATTATTGTTTTGGATGACCAAAAGAGATTGACTCAACAAAATGGAGTGAAGACTTATCCTTTCTTTCTCCACACATATTTTTATTTTCTAGCAAGTTGTTGCACAACTATGAGGCTCATATTTTAATTCTATAAATGCATTGTTTATCAAATAATCAATGGGGGGTTAGAAAGGCTTGTTTTGGCCTGATGAAATGTGATAGTTTCTAGTTTCATTTCAAGTAATGTATTTCCAGAATTTTTAGAGTAAATTTGAATTCAAGCAAGCTTTTCATTTCCAACAAAGTGTGAAGTATTAAATAGCATTTTCAATTCATTCAAGTGTGTCTTATATTAGTTTCCTTTCATGAAAATTTCCTTTTATGCAAGTGTGCTCTAGAATATGTTTGATTTCTGCAAGTTTGATTGTAGAATAGACTGTTAAGCAAGTTTTCTCAATTCTCTTTTGCATACAACCATGGACACCGCCTTGGATTGATAAATTAAATGATGAGGATTACCGAACCCATCCACCGTCTAGTTAAGTTACACTATTGTTATAGTCCCCTATAATAAGGATGACTTCTCTCTAGCTTCATCATCTCATATTCACCCATAGGCAAGGTTGTGCCTCTACAAATTTGGGATCATGGTGGATTGTGTTATTTTGTATGAGTTGAGTTGTTTGGTTTTGCCACAACCTTATCCAACTAAGCTTCTAGCTATCCAACTAAGATATTATTATAATCTTTCAATTATTTGTTCTTGAAATGGTGTATATCACTATCATTTGAGAACTCTCTTATGAAACCATTAATCATCTTTATTGACATTGGGTAACAATTGTAGAGTGTGGGCAAGCTTATTATATGAACTGTCAATAAATAGTATTTGTTTATAATAAAATGTGTATTATTTGTTTGTTATGATTATCAACATAAGTGTGATTGGCTTCTTTAATTCTTTTATTTGAAATGAAATGGTTGATAAGAGTGATGATTTGCAATCAAAATCATTTTTCCAATGTATAAGATATAGTCAATAAAATTCTTTAAATATTTTCTCCTAGTCTATATATGATCATTTTTTCTTAATGAAAAATATGATATATGTATTGTTGGAAATGCAGGTCCTTGTTTTCTTGTACATTTGAATATTTGGACCGATGGATAAGACAACCATTTTTTACAAATTTTCCATGTGACTAGTTTAGTTAGTAATAATTCATTTTTTAGTTTTTTGTATTTTATTATTATTAAGAACACTTAAAGGCACTATTGGATGGTCAATAGGCACATATTTTAAATAGTCATATTGTCCAAGCATTGCAAATTAAGTTGTTTTGTCAAAGTCATTCAATGCAATGCTTGGTTGATAAGACTATTTATATATGTTCTTTCAATCATCCAATAGCATCTTTAGGTACTTATCAGTTCATAAATATCTTGTGGATTTAATAATTTAAGATATTTTAATTAATATATTAAAAAGAAGTGACTTTAATATATAATAATTCATCAATATCAATAATTATTTACAACAACACCAAGAATGGTTATAGAAAGTATCAACCACAAGAATTTTAATTTATTTAAATTTGTATCGATAATGTATCTTTTTATATAACATTATAATTATTCTAAAATAATAGATAATTGATTTTATACCATACTTGAATATACAGTTCCAATATCTTATTAGTTGATAGGCTACATATAGTGAGATTTGAACCTAAAACAAGTCTCATGGCTATAGACCACTGTTGAGTCATCAAAAAACAAGTTTAAACTGTTGTTTAATGGTAAAATCTTTCAAAATCTCACTTATCACATAAAATCCAAATAAATATTGATTTGACAACTGGAAGGGAACATTCTATTTCCATTTTCAGTGTTTTTTTGTCAATTTGATGGCAACTTTCTTTTTTCATTTGCATTGCTTTATGTTTTAAATTTGTATATGCAAATATTTCATAATTAGATAATACTTCAATTTCTTTAAGGAAAAATTTGAGATTTGTCTAAGTTTATTTATTCCATTATTTAGCACTTATTATTAATTGTTTAATCCAAACACATGCAACTAGAATTTGCAGCATCCATACACAAACACATACTCTCTAACATATTAGCTTACATATCTTTTTCTATCAACGTAATACTTGAACCTCCTTTAGGTGCAAGTGCTAGTGTATAATACAAACATATGTTTTGATAAGTTAAGCAACATTTACTAGGTGTTGTACCCATTACTCGAAGAGCCCGAGGGACCAAAAAGGAACCAAGTTCAATAGTACATTATAGATACCAAACCAAAAACAACAGAGACCAAAAAGATAACAAACATGACATATGGATAGCAGAGACCCAACAAAAACAAATAGACCAACCCACTAGTTGGAAACACTTTCCCATTTTTGAATGAGGAGATTTAAAACATCATCCCCGATCCAATAAGGACCTTCACCCTCATATTTATGTCTACCTCCTCCTTGATGACATTGGAGAGTAACGACAGATCTGTGAAATATCTTAATGGTGAAATGAGTTAGCCTATTGAGCTTCCATTCAAGTTTCACCACCTGCTCTCGTAGCTTGTTGATGTCCTCCTTGTCATTCATCCTCTGAGTCATCTCTTCCTCAATGGTCGAAGAGTGGGTGGAGTCCTCTTTGAGCATTCTGTTAAGGTCTAAGGAATGGCTGGTACCCTCCACAAACTCCTCTTCCTCCTCAACAGTGTCCTTATTACATTCAACTTTGCCACTAGCCCACTCTAAATCGTTAGAAATTTCATCCACCGAAATTCCTTTCTTGTTCTTTGCCAATTTGTGAGACCTCGTTATGCTTTTTTGCTCCGTCCCCATATCAATACTCGCAGTCACAATAGTGTCACCTTTGGAGTCCTTTTCCGCAACACTCTTTCCCTCACTATCAGTGACCAACAACTCCACCTAGCACTTAGTGTCTTTTTTCCCCTTCTTCTTTATCATAGGTTTGCTGTCCAACTTGGTGGGTTTGTTCTTTAGCTCGCACAATCTGGCCACAACCTTGGACTGGGCCAGCTTGACCTCCCCCTTCTTTTTTTATGGGGGTTTAGATTTAGGTGCGACATGGGGTTCACTTTCAAGCTAGGGGGTTTTTCTCTTTGGACCCACAGAAGCAATGGGGGACGGTTTATCAGAGGCTAGGTTAGGTGGTTCCAATTCTTCCACACATATAGTCAAGATGGGTTTTGAGGGGCATAGGGCCAAATGGAAGTGATAAAGCCTAAGAATGAGGCCCTAGTGCAGAGACAGTGAAGGCGGCTGGTCAGGGTTAAGAGCAACAACTTCATGGTATTCCTTTATCGAATTCTCAAGGGAGGTCAACTAAAAGAAGGGAAAGCTAAGGGTCATTTTGTGCCTTAGGTGATTTAGCAGTGACATATGATAAAAGTAAAAAACCTTAAATCTACCTTCTAAAGTAAAGTATTTCATGAGAGAAAGACACACCTTGTCCCAAGGTTTTGGAAGCACCTCTCTGTCAAAGCTCGACTGCTTCTTAATCAAATTCTCATTGTCCCTAAAGAAGACATTGAGGCTCTCAAGGCCTTGAGTTTTGGTGTGCTTCTTGTACTTCTTGTCATCGTAGGAAAGGCCCGTCGCCTTGGATATCACTTCCTCATTAACCTCAAATGAAATGCCTCCTATGGTGACTCTCCTATCCCTCCATGAACCAACAAATTGAGCCAAAAAAATTTCATCATGACCCACCAGACTTTCTAACAGTGGCGTTAAACCCATCTCCATACAGATGTGCCACACAATGGGGTCCCTACGAAATTCATCGCAGTTGTCGAGTTTGGTCTTGACCCTATCACCACCCATCTCAACACACAACACACAAAAACTAGCCCAGGAAAACCAAGTTAGCCAAAAAATGGACTGACTGTCGGTGAATTTACCCGTCCTTATAACATCATTACCAAGCCACCAAGGACAAGAAGGTGTAATTAAAGCTTACAAAATTTTACACGCTCTAGCAGTCATTCCCAATGAATCCAACACCACAAGGCCATAATATTTCCTTAAGTACAATAAGCTTAGATTAAGCATACACATTTTCCCAAACCTTTTAGCCATAGGGCCAAAATTTGAATTCCTTAAGTACACCTCATAAAATCTTATGGTTATCATTAACTTGATCAGAATATGAATAGTAAGCAAGTTGGAGATAAACATCACAAAACACACATTCCCGAAGATTTGATGGGATATGTGGTACTTATGATAAGACAACCCATAAAGGTGAAGGACCCCACCATACAAAGTCATGAAACCAAAGAATCACTCGACATCCCGCTTTAAACTCACCACATCATCTGGTTTAGTCCCCATCATCAAAGGACCTAAAGTGTAGTGCCACCTATACCTACAAATATTAGCATTGTTCGCCACCATTAAACAATTATATTTTTCTATTCTACAAGGATCAATCCTTGTATATTTTCTAGTAGAACCTCGAGTCTTTTCCAACATTTGCATATACTCCAAGAGGAACCCAAGTTGGCTAGGCCATCTGCCACTTGGTTACCTTCATGAAAGGTGTGGGTCAAATACTTCCTCTCTAATTTTGAAGTCAAAAAATTTATATCTAGAAGGATATCTCTGATGTTCCAACCATGAAAATGACAATGATTAACAAAATCAATCACTATCATAAAGTCCCCTTCTATGTGCAGATTTTTTATGCCCAAAGAGACAATAATCTTGATGCCCTTGAGCAGTGCCCGATATTTCACCGTCATAGAAGACTGTATGCCTATTCCTCCAGCAAACCCAACAACAAAGTTTCCCTTGCATTCCCTGATAACGCCAACAATACTGGCCATACCAGGGTTCCCTTTAGCTGCTTTTTCAAAATTTAGTTTGAACCAACCAATTCTCGGGGGGTTCCAAACTATGTTCCTTCTAGCCAGAGACTTGGAGTTATCAAAGGAGTTGGTCTCTAGGTTTATGTTCCATGATTTTGTCATTTTTATCTCCCATTCAATAGGGGTGTTGTTTGGGGGTTTCCACGTGTATAGAGAGACACTTTCGATAATAAGTCTAAACCCTATGCCAAAAACTTCCTTGGGCTTCTCTTAATGTCTTTGAAGATCCGATTGTTCCTCTCTTTCCATAATCACCAAAAAATCATGGGGGTGACTTGTCTCTAGATCTCCATGGGGAGAGGGTGTTGGAAGGGTCCAACCCATCCTTCAATAAAGGAATTTAAGTCTCTATTTAGGGTCCAACGAGTCTCCAACTTTTGAAAAGCCAGATCCCAAACTTTAGTAGCAAATGAATAGTGTAGTAACATGTGATCCATTGACTCTTCATTATTCTTGCATAACATGCATCTATTCAGGATCTGGAATCCCCTTTTCCTTAGATTATCTTGGGTTAGTATTCTATTGTGACAAGTCGTCCACCAGAAAAAAAATATTTTTGGTGTCAAGTGTCTATTCCAAACTTGTTTCCATATTCTACTCTGAATACCCTTGTTTGACAGCAAATTGTAAGCCATCCTGACAGAGAGATTGTACTTGCTTTCCTTAGTCCAAAAGAAATCATCCTCAACATTTCATATGGGGATTCTTGTTAAAGAGAGAATTTCTTGTAAGGAATTAGCCAACAGTTTCAAATCTAGTGAAAGAGGGCAACATAAACCTAAATCTTTCAATTTCCTGACTCCCTGCAGACCATGAAGGTAATCACAAACATTCCTTCCAAAGAAAAGAAATGCAGGCTCCATCAGATTCTTGAAATCATAAAAGGCTAAGGGGGATTCAAACAACCAGGGATCTTCCCAGAAATGAATGTTGTTGTTGTTTCCAAGTTTCCATCTCAACATTGAGTGAAGAAACTTCTTCATCTTATAGATATTATTCCAAGCCAAAGCACCATGGGGGTGATCATTCTAGATGCACTTGATTAGGGGGATTGTGCTTAGGTATTTAGCATTCATTATCCTACAACATTATTTTTTATTTCTTAACTGATCCCACCCCACCTTAGCAAGCAATGTTTTGTTGGCCGATTGAACTTTCCTAATACCTAGCCCTCCACCAAATTTAGGAAGGAACACCTTATCCCAACTGACTAGGGACATCTTTTTTTCCTCAGTACCAGACTAGAGGAAAACCCTTTGGATCTTTTTAAAATTTTCAGCAATGTAACTAGGAATTTTGAACATGGACAAGAGTTACACTGGTATCTCTTGAAGGGATATAGTAAGGAGTTTCAACTTACCAGCATGACTAAGGATTGAACCTTTCCACCCTATCAGCTTCCTCTAAATTCTCTCAAGGATAGTATTCCAAAAATTGGGAGTGACCTCCTTAACAATGAGAGGGGGACCTAGATACAGGAAGGAAGGCACTCACACAACAAGAACAACTTGATCACCACGATCCTACAAGCGAGGAGTGGGGATTCGATAAAATGAGAATCATACTCTTATTATAATATGCAGCGAGCTGAGCAAGCCACACATAATTATTAGGGGCAAACTTTTCCTGGCTACCAACTGCGATGCAGAGCTCTTTGAACAACATAGTGTCATCCACAAACCATTGAATGACAGTAGGATCTAAATTAGTGGTCAGCTTGACACCTTTGATGGAGCCCTCAGACAACATACGAGCAACATTCCTACTCAACACATCAACAATTATTATGAAAAAATAAGGAGATAAGGGGTTTCCCTGTCTAAAACCTCTCCCAGCCACAAAGAAACCATGGGGCACTCCATTGACCAGAACAAAATACCTCACTATGGTTATGCATTCCAAAATAATTTTAATCACTCTCTAATTGAGGCCAAACTTATCTAGGAATTTGGGAAGAAAGTCCCATAGAACTTTGTCATAAGTTTTTGATATGTCAAGCTTAAACTCCATACTAACACTGTTGCACCGGTCCATAGAATGCAAAATTTCATGAGTGGTAATTAATGCATCCAAGATATGTTGACCTGAAACAAATCCTTTTTGGCTTGGGCTTATCATTTTATCAAGAAAGGGTTTCAACTAGTTCACCAGGATCTTGGAGAAGATCTTATAAATAGTGTTACATAGGTTGATGGGGCGGCGAAAATCAGCCATGGTCTGCGGTTCCTCAACTTTTGGAATAAGGGTAATGAAGGTGTGGTTTAGTTGTTTGAGAAATTTTCTAGAATTGAAAAAGTCCCTAGCTTCCAGAGTTAGGTCCTTCCCCACAACATCCCAAAAGATTTGGAAGAAAGTCAGGGGGAAACCATCAAGTCCTAGGGCCTTATACAAACACATACTAAACACAACAGTCTATACTTCCTCAGGAGTAACAACCCCCAAAATAGCATCATTATCCTCCTGGGTTATAGGAGTAGGAAGGGGTTCCAACAACAGGTCATCTAATGCTAGATTAGGAGCCTCAACAGGAGTCAACAAAACACATTGGAAGTGACCAACAACCAAAAGCCAATTTGAGGTAGGGGTGAAAACCGTCATGACTTAATTCTCCAAAATTTTTTATTTGATTCCTCTTTCTATGCTTAAGGGTCAAAACATGAAAGAAAGACATATTTCGATCCCCCTTAATCAACCATTGAATTCTGGATTTTTTGCTTCTAGAAAACCTCTTCTTTTTAATTTTTTTCCCCATTCCATGCACTCATCCCTCTCCTATTGACAATTCTGAAAATTGATATCCCCATCCTCCATCCTCTTTTGTGTCACCCTTATCTTATTTACAATAATTTTTTTGATGGAAAACATCCCCAAACACCTGTTTGTTCCACCCCTTAACCATATTTTTGATATGTTTGAGTCTATGAAAAACCCTAAACATAAGGGAGCCATCTACCAAGACATTCCACCAAGCAACAATATTATTCCTGAAATCTAGATGGGAGTTCCACATGATCTCAAAACGGAAAAGGAACAGACCCACAACAAAGTGTTCATTTGACCAATAACAGAGGATTATGGTCCAAAATAGTTTGGGGAAAAGCCAAGAGATTAGCGTTAAGTAAGGTTGTCCAATTGGGAGAGAAAATGAATCTATCAAGATGAACCTAAATCAAACCATCCCCCAGATGTCTATTAGTCCAAGTGTAGGATTGACCTTGCAAATCAATATCCACTAGACTAGTACTATTTAAGAAATTATCCAAATCAGTCATGCTATCAGTGTAATCAATTAGACCTCCACACTTCTTTGAGGGGTATACAAGGAGTTGAAGTCACCAACCACTAGCCATTGAGCCCCCCTATTGGCCTGTATCCAATTAGATATATCTTTCCAGAGGGCTTTCCTTGCATTCCTTAAATTAGGGGCATAAATGTTAATCATAAACCAAGAACTCCCAACATTGGAGAACTAGACACCCACACTATTCTTGCATTGGAATAATTCAAAACCAATTATCCTATTAGGGTTCCACATCACCGATGGCCCACTCGAAGCCCCATCTGCATCATTATAGGAAAAGGGCGTTCAACCAGATATACCTAGCTATGGGTTCAAAATTTGTTTTTTTCATCTTGGTTTCTTGTAACAACAAAACGCCAATCTTGTGTTCCAGCACATAATTCTTTAGGGCCAACTGCTTGTTGGGGCTATTTAACCCTCTCACATTCCATGAAAGGACTTTCATTTATAATATTTCTTAGAGGACACTTCCAATGTCCTCTATTTACCAATAGCTATTTCTTTTGCTATCTCTATGTTCCTAGTTTTCCATTGATTGGGTCTACCAGGTTTGGACTCACCTCCCACATATGCTTTCTTTTGTTTAGCCTTCTTTTTAGGAGTTGACCAGAACTATTCTTTTGTAGTTTGAGTCTGAGGAAAGAAGGCCATCTTAGTCTGTCCAAGATCAAGAGTTTCCTTTTTCACTCCTCGAATCTCACCTTCCTCAACTTCCTTAAGCTTAGGGGAAGGAATCTTCTCCATTTCAACCATAGGCTCTACCACACCTCGAAACCAAGTAACGGGGACTTACACACCAAAACACTATTGGGAGAGGGCCCATTAAACTCTAAAGCAGAATCAATCGAGACTAAATCCATAGGCTGACCCGCCAGGATCACTAGGTCAACAAGCCCAACCTTAGCCAATGAATCCATGATCTTAAGGATATCAAACTCAAAGGGGTAGTTGTTAGTGAGGTCCTCCGCAAAAGGTTCATTAGGGTTGGGGTTTTGTTTAACTGTGGACTTACAGTTTGAAATAAGTTAACCAAGTTTAGCACATTTCTGGCAATAAATCACTGAATTTTCATAGCAGATTTGTTGAGCCCAAGACCCAAATTTAGAACAAAGCTTCATATAATTTGGTAAGGTCTTATTAATATCAATGTTGACACAAAAGTGTGCAAAAACTAACTTGTACTTTGATATGGTAATAGAGTCCAAGGTGATGAAATGGCCCAAAGAATCACCAATACTTTGAAATACAGTCATCCCAATATTCTGGAGGAATTCTTGGAAGACGCACCCACACGGGAGCCGACTTGTTGAGATCGGTAGCGGGGTCAAACCCTAGTTTCCATCGACATAAAGATAAATCATGCTTCCCATAAACCCAAGGACTCGAAGAGAGCACTGGAATCAAATCCTCCTTAGTCATGAACTTGAAAAGGAAGAGTCCACCAACCATGGCGTAGACACCCACACTGCCCTTCAATTGCCATTTCGCAGTTGCCCATCTCCTAACCATATCGATAGTAGAGTGAAAGGAGAAGAACTTTCCCACCACCACATTCTCCATGGAATAAATAATCCTATCGCTAATAGCTTTAGGGATAGAGAGTTCAATACCTGAGATAAAGATCTCCACCTCGGGACAAGGAAAAGAAGTCTTAGCAACTAGGCTCAGTTAGTCAATGCGTCTTTCCATCCCTTTAGACCTAGAGTGATAGGGATCATAGGAACTTCTATTGTAGGCCGACCAAGAATCATGGGATCACCAGCAACGAACAACACATGAGAGTCCCTCGAGGATGTGGACACAACATGTGTTGTTGCAAAATTTGGTGAAAAGAGGACAAGGAACCATGGGGTACACTGTGAGAGTCTACCATGTGTCATGAAACAATTCAAAACCAAAGGAGTGGGAGAGAGAGGTGAGAATTGCAAACAAATATGTTGAAGACACCGTTTATTGTTGCATAGAGGATGATAAAAAAATTTCCACAACCTTCCCAAAAATTCCCTTATTCCTTTAATACAAAATATATTTACAAAAGGGTGACCAAAAATTTAGAAAACAAACACATCATGAATTATAACATTAAATACATAAACATCATTACTCTATATAGTGTTATTGTGTAATTATAATCTAATCATAAATATTTTCAAAATATGTTCTAATTATAAAATATGTCTCATAAAATTTAAAATAAATTCATTTCCCTTTATGCATATATATAATTTCAACTAATTATCGATAAAGATATTTTTTGTTTCATGTATTATTGGTTAGGTTTAGCGGTGTTGATTGGTTAAAACTTAAATCTTAAGAGGTTCCTTTCACCTTTGTATTTTTTACAAACACAATTTTGCTACCATTGCCTTATATAGGCCAAATCAATTTTTTGGTTATGATCCACGTATTTTATAATAATAAAAAATGATCCATGTTACAATCTAGATTTATGTGCATGACAAACAATCAAAGTGATTGCATAAACTACAAAATATTATCTTAGAATTATTGGTGAATAAATGACCATTTAGATTATTAATTCATAGTGTTTATGTTCACTTTATTTTTGAGGTTCAATATGATAAAATTGGTCTTTTGTGGTTCAAATCAAAGAGAGAAAAGTGGAGGTACAACTACTTTAACTAATCTCCAAGTAATAAAATTCATAATAAATCAAAGGTTTACATTGTCAAAGGTGTATTTAGGTTATCCTTGATGAAAATAATACTATCTAGTCTGGAGATAATATTTATTTTCAATATAACACCTTTGGCATTGGGGTGAAATTTCAATATGATACAAGACTCTAGAGAAAAAAAGTAACCTTACTTTTCATAAATGTAGTTTTCTCTTATATAAACAAGCATTGATTAATTGAAATCGCATCAATATTTTGGTACAAAATACAATTAAAGTAATATTCTAAGCTCTAAATCTAAATTATATATAAAATATCACACCATGTGAGTATGTCAAAGATGATGACTTAGTATGGGATAAAAGAGTTTCAAATGTTGATGAAATGGACTAGAAAAAAATATTTTAAATATTTTATAAAGAAGAGGATTTTGGATTAGACTATAATTGACCTAAAATAAATAAAAATTTAGTAAGACACAAGGGTTTGTAATATTTTTATTTTTTCAAAAATATTTTGTTGGTTATTTACTCTAATTATGCTTTGAGACTTTGGAGAAAACTTTTTGCAATTGAATAGTGAAAGAGTTTTTTAGGATTTGGAAAAGTTCTACAACTAGTTTTAAATCTATAAAGCCTCTTTGTAGATAAAAGGAGCTCCATAAACTTCTACAGTATAAACAATACATACATAATCTAACAAATTAATATAACTAAAAAGAAAACAAACACATAATACACATTTCACTAGGGAGAAACCTTACAAGTAAAAAAATCTAAAGTAATAACCTTCTTCACTATTGCATAAAAACTCAATTATTCACAATATAATAATAAACCTCTTATTTGACCCTTATGAATATGTGGATAGTAATAGGCACATAAAAATGGTTCATGAATGATTTAAAAATACAATAGAACCATGGGTGAAAATAAAAATTCCAATAAAGCACCCATTTTTTTCCAAAAAAATGTATTTTTTTATTAGTAGTGGTTCCTCCATTTGACCATAAAACATGAAAAATATAAAACAAACTTCTAACAATTGATGCAAGTGACTTCCAATGTATCATAATTTATTAATATAGATAATTATTTGGAAAGACATAAAAATGGAAATATATATCCACTTCTAAAATTTGTTGAGAAAAAAGAGATCTTGTTTTGATTATAAGGGAAAAGCAGGTTTTGAAGGGACCCGAAACCCTTTACAACAAAAGACACAAAATGCTGCTAGAAAAAAGAGATCTTGTTAAAGACTATTACAGTTGAATTAAGGTTACAAATGTAAAATATATATGCTTAAAGCAAATTTTAATGCATTTATTTTGATTTATTGATAAGAATGTGACAATCTACAACATATGCAAGTTTCAACTTTAAATGTGTTTTAAATGACCATCCTTTATGTGTTTTATGAGATGTAGATTGAAGCAATGTAATTCTTAATAATGATTATTTTGAAAACACTACATATAATTAGATTCTAAAATAAAATTAAAATAATACAAAAATAGAAAATTATAATAATGTATAAAATTTATTTTGATGAAAATAGGCGTTTTCTTTTGTTGTGTTGTTGATCTTTTGTGTTTTGTATGTTCTTATTATTTAGTTTGTTTGGCTAGTATCATATCTCATGGTACTTATTTGGTTTTCTTAGTGGATTATGTTTCTTTGTAAAAGGGTATGGGGCCTTTGAAATCTCAATTTTATCTATAGAAAAAACAACATATAGAATTTCAATGTATACAAACACTTCAACCCCATGTTACATAAATACTGCTTTGAAGCATAATAATTACTTACAAAGAATATCCTATAGTAATAACACTTGGATCATATATTATTTTCTTCTCACAACAAACTCTACACCTCGTTGGGAGGATTGAAACTCACTCTTGGTTGCATGGATGTTTGAATTACATTTCAATAATTATGCGTCTAAATTTTTTCAACAAATCACACTTATAAATCATTTTGCAAACACTAGGTAAACAATTATTAAAATACAAAGGCATTTGACTAATGTGATTTTTAACTCTGTGAAAAAATTCCCACTAATATTAGACTATGCTTTCCAACATATACCTTAAAAAATAGTTGTGTTGTTCCAACAAATAAACCATCTCTCCTTGCAATGTCTTCTTTGTGCAAGCTATGCCACTTAAAACTTCAGTTTCTACCACTCCAAAACCATAGACATGTGCCTTCTTAATGAAATACAATTTTAAAACATATTTTAGATCTATGTATCCATTGGAAAAATTAAAAATTAATTTAAAATTGTAAATTTCATGTATCATTTTACAATTTTGGTAGTAGTACTAAATGTCAAAATTTTATTTTGGAAAAAATAATCTTGGGAAATCTTATAGTGTTCTTAGCACTATGGTGTTGTCACAAGTTTTCTCTTAGTCAAGTAACTTAGCCAATCCAAAGATTTTTTGGATTCAAATGTTGATCTAGAACAATGTTTGATGTTTTGATATCTTGATGTATAATTTGTAGTCTAGATCCTTCATGAAAATATGTAAGGTCATGTGCAAATATAATGTAAATGTTGTATAATTAAGGCTAGTCAAGATTAAGTCTGAATTCTTGAGGATCCATAAATTATATTACATTTTAGTAGATATTTTCAGGTTTCTAATTATATATTGTCAATAAATTTATTATTTTGTGAATAGATGCAATATATGATCCATATACAATTTAATTTTTATACGAGAATTTATTAGAACATGTACCAAACAAACAATGAGATAATTGTTGTTCACCATGTATTTATAAACCAAGAGTAGCTTTTGTTTTACCTCTATGAAACAATCGTACAAGTCCACAAGACTGAGATGTTGCATTATAGATTTTATACCGAGTTCATTAAGAAACTATTGAAAGTCTTGTATTGACTTTGGAAGCATCTAACTGGATACAACCATTTTCTATTTAGTAAGAATTAAAGAAATTGTTATAGAAGCCACTCTTTCTCAAGCCCATTTCAATTAAGACTATATGTTAGTGTAGTGTTAAGTTTTAACTTAGGTTAATTACTTGGGTGGTTTTTTCCTGTATCGGGTAGTTTTTCACCCTTCACTTTTTCATGCCTTTAAAAGTTGTACAATATGTAATTTTGCATCTCATTTCTGAATATCATTCTTGATATTTGGAAATAGTTGTTTGCTTCTCTTGTGTATCTATGAGGGTGGTTTGCTATTGTAGGTTGATGATCCTAGGAATGAACTACCATCTCCTACAT
>VDFB02000020.1:71807785-71840118 GCA_007258455.2 Sequoia sempervirens
TATGCTAATATGCCAGGACTTGATCCAAATACTGTAGTCCACCACCTAGCAGTGTATCCAGATGCAAAACCTGTTAGATAGAAGCTTCACAAAATGTATCCTCAAATTGCTTTGTTAGTCAAAATGAAGCTCAAAAAGCTATTAGATGCTGGATTCATCTGACCAATTGATTATCCAGAATGGGTATCAAACTTGGTACTTGTTTCAAAACCTGACGAAGCTATCAGAATCTGCACGGATTTCAAAGATTTGAACAAAGCATGTCCCAAGGATGACTTTCCACTTCCCAATATCGATATGATAGTGGACATGATAGTAGGGCATGAGATGCTATCACTAATGGACAAATTTTTAGGATACAACCAGATTATGATAGCAAAAGAAGATCAACACAAGATGGCTTTCACTTGCCCATGGGGAACCTACTGCTGGAACATGATGCCATTTGGCCTAAAGAATGCAGGAGCAACCTATCAAAGGGCCATGACACTGATATTTCATGATATGATTAAAACAGTCGAAGACTATGTCAAAAAAATCCTAGAAAAGTCAAGAAAAAGACAAGATCATATAGCAACCCTAAGTGTTATCTTTGACATATTAGAGGAATACAATGTTAGACTAAATCCCAAGAAGTGCGTCTTCGGCGTACAATCAGGTAAACTGCTAGGATACATAGTCTCCATGAGGGGTATTGAGGTGGATCCAGCAAAAGTCAAAGCAATCCTTGAGATGGAAGCACCAAGGAACTTAAAGCAACTAAGAAGCCTCCAAGGTAGGCTCCAATCCATTAGAAGGTTCATAGCACAATTGGCAGACAAGTAGAATCCGTATTCACACCTACTCCACAAAGGGATAGTATACAAATGGGATACCAAGTGCGAAGAGGCATTCAACAAAATAAAGGAATATCTACTGACACCTCTAGTGTTAATGCCACCTATCCCGAGAAAGCCATTGATCTTATATGTGTCAGCAATAGCAGCAGCCCTAGGAGCTCTTCTTGCTCAACATGATGAAAATGGAATAGAAAGGGCCATCTACTATATCAGTAGGAAAATGGTCGGTCATGAGCTAAATTACTCCTTCATTGAAAAAGCTTGCCTCGCAATAGTGTTTGCATCCCAAAAATTTAGACATTATATGCTGGCACACAAGATAAAGCTTATTGCCAAAATTGACCCCCTTAAGTACATCTTATCCAAGGCAATGTTAACTAGCAAAATGGAAAAATGGGTCATGATATTATCAGAATATGACATCGAGTATGTAGAGAGGAAAGCAATCAAGGGACAGGTTATTGCAGATCAATTAGCAAAAGCACCTATGTATTCTAAGAATCCTCTTATATCTGAATTTCTAGACAAATCCATCTTTAACCTCAACATTGCTGATCACTGGAAACTATACTTCGATGGGTCATATACACAGCATGGATCAGGAGCCGGTATCTTCTTCATCATCCCCCAAGGGGACTGCATACCAAGATCATACAAATTAGTATTTCCTTGCACTAACAACATTGCGGAATATGAGGCTTTGACTATAGGTCTTAGGATAGCAGTGTAGTGGAATATCATAGCTCTCAAGGTCTACGGTGACTCACAGCTGATCATAAATCAAGTCAATAATGAATATCAGACAAAGGATGACAAGCTAACCCCATACAAAAAATTGGTGGAGACTCTAAAGGAATCCTTCATTGACATAACATTTGAGCAGATTCCAAGAACCAACACCAGAGCTACTTACGCCATGGCTACAATTGGGTCTCTATTAGACATTCCTCACAACGTACCGAAATATGAATTTATGATCGAGTAGGTTCTCGTTCCCACATTCGAGGTACCAGAATCATAATATGTGTGTGAAATCATTGGTCCTAGCAATCCTTGGTATCATGACATCTATACATATCTTCGAATAGGAGTCTTACCCACTGACCTACCATCGGGCCTAAAATGAACCTTTATGAAAAAGACATCTAGATTTGTCATCCTAGGTGATACCTTATACCATAGAAGCATAGAGGGTACTTTACTTCACTGTCTAAATGATGAGGAGGCATTAACTGCTCTAACTAAGGTTCATAATGGTATTTGTGGCTCACACTCGAGTGGAATAACCATAGCCAAGAAACTATTGAGGATGGGGTATTATTGGCCCACAATGGAGCGAGAAGCACATGATCATGCTAAAAAGTGTTTACAATGTCAGCAGCATGGGGACCTCATCCATGCTCCAGCTCAAGAGCTTCACCTGATTATCACACCATGGCCCTTTTCACAGTGGGGACTCGATCTCATTGGGAAAATCTCACCCACCTCATCCAATGGCCATAAATTCATTATAACTGCAATTGAGTACTTCACAAAGTGGGTGGAAGCCATACCCATGACCTATATCACTGGGAAGTAGATCTCAAAATTCATCCTGAACTATCTCATCTGCCGTTACAGTGTCCCACAAGCCATTATCTTAGATAATGGGACACCCTTCAAGAACCAGGAGGTTTGCAACTTGTGCGAGAAATTTAAAATCCAGCATCGCTTCTCCACCCCGTATTATCCCCAAGGCAATGGCCAAGTAGAAGCCATGAACAAAACCATCCTCAAAATCCTTAAGAAAATAGTCAATGATGCAGGTCGTGACTGGCACTTGCAACAATCACATACTCTTGAACTATCGAACGACATCACTTGCCAGGTGCCACCCATTCTCCTTGGTCTCTCTGAGATCGAGGAAGTTGTACTCCCATTGATCGAGCTCCCATCCTCGAATATCCTTTGCAAATCATGCTGATGAAGAAGAATATTGGGTCTCAAGACTAAGCGAGGTACGGAGTTCTTTGGATGAGAGGAAGGATCAAAAAGCTTTTTGTGAATTATTTGCAAGTCTATCACAATAGACTGGAGTAAACTTCACAACAAAAGGAAATCGGAGGCGAGGACTTTCAAGTAGGAGAATTGGTCTTAAAGAAAATCAAAAGAAAAGTGTCCGAATCCTGGCAGGTAAAGTGAGATTCAGACCCAATGGTTAGGGCCTTTGTAAATCACGACAGCTATAAATGAGGGCATATCAACTATCAACACACGAAGAGGCCTTTAATAGACCCATGAATAGCTCCCATCTCAAAAGTTTTATGCCTAATTCTTCAAGTATAGAACCAAAAATCAAAAAATCATAAAAGTCTTGAAAAAATGGTTACTTAGGCAAAAACCTGGCAAATAGGCGTCTTGGTAACAAGAAAAAAAATCAAAAAAGCAAAAAATCTAGAAAAATCAGAAAAAAAGATCAAAAAATCGTCCTCTAGTAAAAACCACTTTGGTGGCACTTTGGGCATGTACCTTAGTGAAAACAGCAAACCGAGCCTTTAATGAAATAAGCACTTTCCATCCATAAGATCTTTATGGCTTGATCTGCATCATCCATCCATCTCACTTCCATCATCCATCTTATCTCCATCCATCACTCATCTCATCCGCTTTCCATAGCTTGGTCCTGTGTTCGTATCATGATCCTCCAAGTACTACTCGGTATCCTCAAGGTTAGTTTGTCCTACCTTTTATCGAGTAGTCTATTGCATCATCTTTGAGGCATGTTCTCACCGGATCAAATTAGGTATTGATCTTAAAGTCCTCAAAATCAAAAAATCAAAAAAGCAAATCAAAAAAATCTAAAACATCAAAATCAAAAAAAACCGTCTCAAAACATCAAAAAATCCAAAAAATAGGTCAAAAATTCATTCAAAAGTCAAAAAAAAACTGTCTTGTTGAACTATGTCATCTCTGAGCTTGAAATAGGAAAGGTTGATCTTTGATCATCCCCCGAGACATTAGGTCAATCCTATAGGTCCATCATAATAAGTGACATTTCATCATGTATATCATCATCTGTAAATCGGTCAAGTTGTCGTTAGAACTACGTGGTCTTTAATGTATAACGTAGGCAAGGCTAATCTATTGATCAGCCCCCAAGGCCCCTAGGATAGGTCTTTAGGTTAGTCTCTTGGTCAAAATCTCAGAAATTCCCAAAAACATTGAAAAATCAAAAATCAAAACATTTGAAAACCTCAAAAATACCAAAAACAGCCTCAAAACATTGCAAAACTCCAAAAACATCCAAATATTTGAAAAAATCCATCCGCCTCATCTCGCTTGCACCCACAATAAACACCATTCATAATAAACTGATCGTCATAATCAACCTTTGGTGAAACAGTTAGAAACAAGTCTAGTAGGTTAAAAGTAAAACTCAAAAGCATCAAGTCTCAGTCAGTACGTAAACAAGTTGGTCAAGTCTTTGTGTTGATAGTCCATCATCCAAACAGTCCCATATCAATCATCTGATAACATCATGTCATAGGATGAATCCTTCCTACAAGGGGCATTTTTTATCAGAAATAACATTTTGGATAAATGAAATGACGTGCCGCCATCCACTAACATGTCCTAGGATGTATCCTTCCTACAATGGGCATTATCTTTTGGCAATAAGTTTTGGTTCTTATCCTTAAAAACACATTCCCTTTTGGTTAGCGGTATTGAAGGGCATCAACTTGTTTGCGTACTTGGTCTTTTTCTTCGACTTATCTTATTGCGCTTAGTCCAAAGACCTCTCGATGATATCCAACAAAGGATTTAGAGAGATAGGAATGGGGCAACGATCATTATCTTTTGTCTGATGTGCTTGTTGGACGTTCTTGTAAAATAACTTGGTGAATACTTGCTTTGTTAGATATGTATGGAGGATATTTTAGATAGCTTGTTGACTATTGCATTGATTGGTTATACCTTTTCATGTTTTGGTCTAAGATGTTTGAAACTTCTGAAGTGCATCCTAGCAAGGTTTCCATATGTCAGGTGTGAACAAGAATACTCCTATCTATTTTTCGAGTCAAAGTCCATCACACTAAGTACAACGGCATCCTGGTCTTTTATACCTTGATTCATCGTACTTAGGCGTGTTATCAAACATAAAGTAAGTGACCCTTTGAAAATCCCAATCCTTGGTAAGCAAAATCATCCATCTATCATCATCATTTCTTATCATCATTTCTCATCATCATCTCTCATAATGTTGGCTTGTTGGATCCTCTTGTCATCATCTCATTTCCGCACTAACATCACATCATAAATAGTTAATCATCATCACCAATACATCCATCATGCATCCATTATGCATTCATCTTGCATCAATAAATCATCAGAATTCTGCATATCATCTCACATGCTTCATCATCATAATATAGATCTGTTAGTCTCAACATACCACATATCATCCATATCATACATAATAGGAAACATCAATCATTTCACATGCATTGGATTTGCATCATCATCATAATATAGATCTGTTAGTCTCAACATACCACATATCATCCATATCATACATAATAGGAAACATCGATCATTTCACATGCATTGCATTTTCATCATCATCATAATATACATCTGTTAGTCTCAGCATACCACATACCATCCATATCATACATAATAGGAAACATCGATCATTTCACATGCATTGCATTTGCATCATCATCATAATATAGATCTGTTAGTCTAAGCATCTCATAAATCATCCATTGCATAATCATAGCATATCACATCATCCATCTCATCCATCTCACATCATATCATCATTTAAGTTGTTTAGGATAATACAGATTGTTATTCTAAGCATCTTGAAATCATCTCATTTGCATCGTCATCCATAACCATCCATTTTGAACCTCTTTATCATGAGATCGACCCTCAAATTGAATCTTTTCACTCGATCTCTTGAGGGGGCAATGTACCAGTGTACTTCTTTCTGCTAGGGCATCGAAAAATTAGAATTTTTTTGAATTTTGATTGCAGCAAGTTATTCTTTGAACCAACGCAACAAGTACATTGCTTCAAAGAGGGCAAAATGTAGACATGCAAAATTAACATTATGCATTCGATCGGATTCAGTCAAATTAGGTCTCACATTAGGCCCATTCATCACTTTCATCCATTCATTAAATAATCTCATTTCCTAAGGTCATTTATCAAATAAACATTATCATTAGCCTTTTAATAAATCAAACATCATCACTTTAATTAAATAGATCAAACATTTATTTAATTAAATCCATATTTCATCCTTTTCTGAATTTAAATAAATCAAATATTTAAATCTAAAAGTCAACTCACCTAATCAGCATTAAATCAACATAATCATCATCTATTTAATCTAACCCTGATTAAATGTTAATCCCATCCCACTTGCATTATCTAGATCTAGCCACTTGCACATATAAATCAATTTATTGATTTATTAAATCAATATTTTCCATCAACATGGCATTTATGGGGAATATTCCCTCAATTTTGAATTCAAAGGCAAGTTGATTGTCCCTCCAACATTGCATTTATTGCTCATTTTCTTGTCCCCACTTAGCATTTACTCTCAAATTTGAATTCAAATTCTCCCTCTCATGGGCACTCTTCCCAAATCTTGCACAACCATTGACCACTCACCACTTGACAAGTGTCATCTTCTCATTAGAGGATCTTTAGTCCCACATTCACCATCTTGGCCAATCTATCATCAAGAAAATCTATAAAATAAGGCCTTCATTCTCATTCATGGATCCACAATTTTATGCAAGGTTACTCTCTTAATTTGAGAACTCATCTTGCTCATCATCTCCATTTGCATTTCATCATCTTAAGCTTTGATCAAGGGTTGGGAAAGGGTCACTAGCACATGTGACACCAATCCAACATGGAATAGGTGATTATCTTCCTTTTGAAATGTCTTCTTGATGTTGTTTTTGTTACTTGTGGCATTTCTTTAGCATAGATATTTTATTTCATGGAGGTATTTGCAGATTTTTATGTTTAGACTAACCCTTCTAATGTGTATTTGAGGTTGGTTTTACTTGCAGATTTAGGGTGACTCAATGACTGGGAGATGGAATTCGGGGTGACTCTCGATATAATGAAGCATTATCTACATGATGTTTCCCCGACTCCATGAGGTCACAGCGAAACACATTGGGACAGGAGGATTTTCTTTGGTTCCGTCATAACAAACAAAATGCTACAGCAACATGCAAGAGGCAAAAGGACACATATCGATGAAACATAATGAGATCAAAACTAGGAAATAATGTGCTTGCATTATAACGCGAGCGCGTTATATTTTTCTTTGGGAATCCCTGAGTCTTAGCATTGGTAGTTGCTTGGAATACCAACCCAGAGGCTTGGAGGGAATTCCCAATGACCAGAGACGTGTTTTTGGAAATTCTACAATTTTTTCACATAATCGGGTTCGTGCTCACCATCAGGATTGCATCTGATTCAATATCGACAAAAGCAAACTCATGGGTAATGTTAGGTTCTCTCTTAGCTATCCAACGATGTAATTTTTTTCACTTTTTAACAATGTTAAGCGCTTCATCCATAATTTCTTTTGTTTGTATGTCTCTTTTTTTCCAAAAAGCAGTGTTTGGTTTTTTTTCGTTATAAATTAACCATTCATCAAAATTTCAAATAATTTTTTTAGAAACTAGACTCTATTCTACATTTAAAAAAAAAATCAATTACCTTCAAAAAATTTAGGGGGAGCACAGCCAAAATTCCGCTTTTCAGGAAGTTCCCTTAGAAAATTAGTAAAATATCAAATATTCATTAAAAATTTATTAGAAAAATTGTGCATCAACTAGATACTATTAGCTAACTTTTTCCCATAGCGATTTTAAAAATATTACAAAAAGTTCACTATGCTCAGGTCGTACAAGAGTTGCTATGTTATGTTTTCTAACAAAAATAGTACCAATTTGTGTACGTCCCTCTTTTGAACCCCTTAATCTCAACCATTTTCAAAATAAATTAGTAGTTTAGAAAGTAGACTCAGAGCACTTTGATCCTTGTTTTTGTTCCATCTCAAAATTTTGAGTGTAACTATCCTCAATTTCATGTCCAAGGTTAGTATTTCCTAATTTCAGAAAAAAAAAAAAAAGTGGCCACTTAAGCCCCCTTTTTGGGAACCATCTTGGTGCACTTACCCCCCTACGAAATTTTTCGTAGTTGTCAGGCTCATTCCTGGCCCTATCAACACCCATATCAGCACACAACACACAAAAACTATCCCAAGAAAACAAAGTTATCTAAAAAATGGACTGGCTTCTAGTGAATTTACCCACCCTTATAACATCATAACCCAACAACCAAGGACAAGAAAGCATAATTAAAGATTTCAGAAGTTTACATGCTTCGATGGCTATTCCCAATGAATCCAACACCATGGGGCCATAATCTTTTCATAAATACAATAAGCTTAGCAATAAGCCATGATAAAACATATCAGATAATTAATAGCCAATGTGCCATAAGTCACATTGAGCCTACACTTTTTCCCAAACCTTTTAGTTGTGGGGCCAAAATTTGAATTCCTTAAGTACACCTCATAAAATCTTATGGTCATCATTAGCTTGATCTAAATATTAAGCAAATTGGAGATAAACATAGCTAAACACACATTCCCAAATATTTGATGGGATATGCAGTATTTATGATAAGACAACCCAAAAGTTGACGAACCCCACCATACATAGTCATGAAATCAAAGAACCACTTGACAACCCGCTTTAAACTTGCTACACCATCCAGCTTAGTCCCCATCATCAAAGGCCCTAACGTGTAGTGCCACTTGTACTTATAAAAATTAGCATTGTTGGCCACCATTAAATGGTTATATTTTTTTGTTCCACAATGATCAATCATTGTATATTTGTTTGTAGAGCCTCGAGTCTTTTCCAACATTTGCATAGACTCCAAGATGAACCCAAGTTGGCTAGGCCATCTGCCACTTGGTTACCTTCACGAAAGATGTGAGTCAAATACTTCCTTTCCAATTTTGAAGTAAAAAATTCTATGTCTAGAAGGATATCTCTGATGTTTCAACCATGAAAACAATAATGAATAAGAGATTCAATTACTATCATAGAGTCCCCTTCTATGTGCATATTTTTTATGCCTAGAGAGATAGCTATCTTGACGCCCTTGAGCACTACCCGAGATTTTGTTGTCATAGAAGACTGTATACCAATTCCTCCAGAAAACCCTACAACAAAGTTTCCCTTGTAGTCTCTGATCACACCACCAATATTGGCCATACTAGGGTTCCCTTTAGTTGCTTTGTCAAAATTTAGTTTGAACCAACTGATTCCCGGGGTGTTCCAAACTATGTTTCTTCTAGCCAAAGACTTGGAGTTATCAAAGGAGTTTGTCTCCAAGTTTATGTTCCATGATTTTTCCATTTTCATCTCCCATTTAGTAGGGGCATTTTCCAGGGGTTTCCAAGTGTATAGAGAGACACTTTCAGTAATAAGTTTGGACCCTATGCAAAAAACTTCCTTGGGGATTCTCTTAGTGTCTCTAAATATTTGATTGTTCCTCTATTTCCATAAGCACCAGCAAATGATGGGGGGGACTTGACCCCATATCTCGATGGGGAGAGGGTGTTGGAAGGGTACATTCCAACCTTCAATAAATTATTTTAAGTCTCTATTCAAGGTCCAATGAGTCTCCAACTTATGTTAAGCCAGATCCCAGACTTCAGTAGCAAAAAAATAGTGCAATAACAATTGATCCACCAAATCTTTATTATTCTTGCATAACATGCATCTATTCGGGATGTGGAATCCTCTTTTCCTTAAGTTATCTTGGGTTAGTATTCTATTGTGACAAGCTATCCACCAGATGAAATTTATTTTTGGTGTCAAGTGTCTATTCCAAACATGTTTCCATATTCTGCTCTAAAAACCCTTGTTTGGCAGCAAACTATAAGTCATCCTGAGAGACATATTCCCCTTGCTTTCCTTAGTCCAAAATCAATCGTCCTCAACATTTGATATGGGGATCCTAGTTAAAGAGAGAGTGTCCTATAAGGAATTAGCCAATAGTTTCAAATCTTGGGAAAGGGGGCAACATAAAATTAAATATTTCCATTTCCTAACTCCTTGTGGACCATGAAGGTAATCAAAAACATTCCTTCCAAAGAAAAGAAACGTAGGCTCCATCGGATTCTTGAAATCATAAAAGGCTAAGGGGGATTCAAACAACCATGGATCTTCCCAGAAATTAATGTTGGTGTTGCTTCCAAGTTTCCATCTCAGCCCTGAGTGAATCAACTTCTTCATCTTATAGATATTATTCCAAGCCAAATACCCACAGGGGTGATCATTCCAAATGCACTTGATTAGGGGGCAATTGCTTAGGTATTTAGAATTCATTGTCCTACATTTTTTTAATTCTTAACTGATCCCACCCCACCTTAGCAAGCAATGTTTTGTTGGTTGATTGAACTTTCCAAATACCTAGCTCTCCACCAAATTTAGGAAGGAACACCTTATCCCAACTGACCAAGGAAATTTTTTTCATCAGTACCAGACTAGAGGAAAACCCTTTGGATCTTTTCAAAAATTTCAGCAATGCAACTAGGAATTTTGAACATGGACAAGAGTTACACTGGTATCTCTTGAAGGGAAACAATAAGGAGTTTTAGATTACCAACATGAATAAGGATTGAACCTTTCCACCCTATCAGCTTCCTTTGAATTATCTCAAGGATAGTATTCCAAAAATTGGGAGTGACCTCCTTAACAATGAGAGGGAGACCCAGATACATAAAAGGAAGGGAGGCACTTACATAGCCTAGAACAACAACCACTCGATCTTGCAGGCCAAGAGTGCAATTAAATAAATAAATAATACTCTTATTATAATTTATGCACTAACTTGAGAAAGCCACATAACTATTGAGGAAAATTTTCTATTTCCTAGCTTCCACGACTGAGGCTTTCCTGAACAACATAGTGTCATCCACAAACTGTTGAATGACAATAGGATCTCAAGTGGTGGATGGATTAACACCTTTGATGGAGCCCTCAGACAACATATGAGAAACATTCCTACTCAGCACATCAACAACCATTATTAACAAATAAAGAGATAGGGGATCACCCTATCTAATACCTCTCCTAGCCACAAAGAAACCATGGGGTACTGCATTGACCAGAACATAATACTTCACCGTGGTTATGCATTCCAAAATAATTTTAATCACTCTCTAATTGAAGTTGCACTTATCTAGGACTTTGGGAAGAAATTCCTATACAACTTTGTCATAAGCTTTTGAGATATCAAGCTTAAATGCCATACTAGCATTGTTGCACCAATCCATAGAATGTAGAATTTCATGAGTGGTAATCGCCACATCCAAAATATGATGACCTAGAACAAAGCCTTTTTGGCTTGGGCTTATCATGTTATCCAAATGGGGTTTCAAGCATTTTACCAGGATCTTGGAGAAGATCTTATAAACAGTGTTACATAGGCTAATGGGACGAAAGTCAGCCATGGTCTATGGTTCCTCAACTTTTGAAATAAGGGCAATAAAGGTGTGGTTCAGTTGTTTGAGCATATTGCTAGAATTGAAAAAGTCCCTCGCAACTAGAGTTAGGTCCTCCCCCACAACATCCCAAAAGATTTATAAGAAATTCGGGGGGAAACCGTCGGGTCCCAAGGCCTTATAAGCACCCATACTGAACACAACAGTCCAAACTCCCTCAAGATTAATAGCCCCCATAATAGAATCATTATGGACTCCTAGGTTATAAGAGTCGGAAGGGGTTCCAATAGAAATTCATCCATCACTAGATTAGGAGCCTCAAAAGGAGTCGACAAAGCACGTTGGAAGTGACCAACAACCAAAAGGCCAATCTAAGTATGGGTAGTAACAACATCCCCCAACTCATTTTCCAACTTTTTTATTTGATTCCTTTTTCTATGCTTAAGGGTCAAAACATGGAAGAAAGATGTATTCTAGTCCCCCTCAATTAGCCATTGAATTCTATATTTTTGCTTCCAGAAAACCTCTTTTTTTAAAAAAAATTTGTCCCATTCCATGCGCTCATCTTGACAAGTCTAAATACAGATATCCCCTTCATCCATCCTCTTTTGTGTCACCCTGAGCTTATCTTCAATAACTTTTTTTTGATGAAAAACATTCCCAAACACCTGCTTGTTCCACCCCTTTACAATATTTTTATATGTTTGAGTCTTTGGAAAACCCTAAAAATAGGGGAGCCATGTATAGGGACATTCCACCAAGCAATAATCTTGTTCTTGAAATCCAAATGGGAGTTCCACATGATCTCAAAATAGAAAGGGAAGAAACCCACAACAAAGTGTTCATTTAAGACCAACAACAGAGGATTATGGTCTGAAACAGTCCAAGGCAAAGCCGACAAATTAGCATTAAGTAAGGTTGTCTAATTGGGAGAGAAAAGGAATCTATCAAGATGAACCTGAATCAAACCATCCCCCAGACATCTATTAGTCCAAGTGTAGGATTGACCTTGCAAATCAATATTTTCCAAACTAGTACTATTTAAAAAGTTAGCCAAATCAATCATGCTATCAGAGTAATCAATCAAACCTCCTCTCTTTTATGAGGATTATAGGGGGATTTGAAGTCACCAGCCATTGAGCCCCCATATTGGCCTGTATCCAATCCGATATTTCCTACCAGATGGATTTCCTTGCATTCCTTAAATTAGGGGCATATATGTTAATCATAAACCAAGAACCCCCAACATTGGAGAACTTGACACCCACACTACTCCTACATTGGAATAATTCAGAACCAGTTGTCTTATTGGGGTTCCACATCACTGAAAACCCACCTAAAGCCCCATCCACATCACTACAAGAAAAAAGGGTGTTCGGCCAAATATACCTAGCTATGGGTTCAAAATTTGTTTTTTTCATCTTGGTTTCTTGTAACAACAAAACATCAATTTTGTGTTCCAACACATAATTCTTCAGGGAAAACTACTTTTGGGGGTTGTTTAACCCTCGCACATTCCATAAAAGGACTTTCATTTAGAAGATTTCTTTGAGGACAATTCCAATGTCCTCTATTTACCAATCGCTATATCTTTTGTTGTCTCTATGTTCCTGATTTTCTATTGATTGGGTCTACCAAGTTTGGAATCACCTCCCACATTTTATTTCTTTTATTTACCCTTCTTCTTATAGGAGTTGACCAAAACTCTTCTTCCATGGTTTGAGCTCGAGGAAAGAAGGCCATCTCAGTCTATCCAATACCAGGAGTTTCCATTTTCACTCCTTCCCAAATCTCACCTTCCTTGACTTCCTGAATCTTAGGGGAAAGAATCTTCTCCATTTCAACCATAGACTCCCCCAACACCCCAGAGCCAAGTAACAAGGACTTACACACCAGCACACTGTTGGGAGAGGGCCCATTAATCTCCAAAGAAAAATCAACCAAGGCCAAATCCACAAGATGACTCGTTGGGATCACTAGGTCAGCAAGCCCAGCCTTAGCCGGTGACTCCATAATCTTAATGATATCAAACTCAAAGGTGTAATTGTTAGTGAGGTCCTCTATAGAAGGTTCACTAGGGTTGGGGTTGTGTTTAAGCATGGAATTACAGTTTGAAATAAGGTGACTAGGTTTAGCACATTTTTGGCAATAAATTATTGCATTTTCATAGCAGACTTGTTGATTCCAAGACCCAAATTGGGAACAAAGCTTCATAGAATTGGGTAAAGTATTATTAATATCAATTTTGACATAGAAGCATGCAAAAACTAACTTGCAATTTGATCTATTAATAGAGTCCAAGGTGATGAAATGGCCCAAAGAGTCACCAATACTTTCAAACACAGTCATCCTAGTATTGCAAAGGAAGTCCTAGAAGATGCACCCACACTAGAGCCAACTTGTTGAGATCAATCGCAGGGTCAAATCTCGATTTCCATTAGCACAAAGACAAACCATGCTTCCCATAAACCCAAGGACCCAAAGAGAGCACCAAAATCAAATCCTCCTTAGTAGTGAACTTGAAAAGGAAGAGTCCACCAGCCATGGTGCAGACACCCACACTACCCTTCAATCACCATTTCAAAGTTGCCCATCTCCTAACCATATTGATAGTAGGACAAAAGGAGAGGAATTTTCCCACCACTGCATTCTCCATGGAAGAAATAATCCTATCACTAATAGCTTCAGGGATAGAGAATTCACTACCCGAGATAGAGATCTCCACTTCAGGGAAAGGAAGAGAAGTCTTAGCAATCAGGATCGAGTTAGTCAACATGTCTTTCCATCTTATAACCTAGAGTGATAGGGATCACATGCACTTCTATAGTAGGCTGACCAAGAATCACAGGATCACCAACAATGAACAACACATGAGAGTACCCTGAGGATGTCGACATAGCATGTGCTATTGCAAGAATCTAGTCAGAAGAGGACATGGGGAACTATGGGGTACCCCTGATGCAGAGTCTACCATGCGCTTAGAAAATTAAAAACCAAAGGAATGGGAAAAATACTATGTACTTAGGTCCATTCTCCTGATACATTATGTTTATACAAGAGTCCAAGTTATCAGTGGAAGGTATGTTCAATATAGCTTCCAAGCTCTAGTGGAGAGGCCAATATTAGTGCATCGGTGCATTGGGAAGTGCTAGAGGAATTGTTTGTCTTTGGGACTCGAGAGTTTTTTTATCCCATTTGTTGGATTTCATGTAGACATTACTTGACCATGGCTACATCGAGTTTCAAATCCAAAGAAGTCTTTATGCTTTCCAATATCTATGACTGACTAATTCAGCTAGTAAATCTCACATTTGGTATCATATTAGGTATGTGTGGTTCCTTTCTCCATTATTCTCTTAGATTTTGGTTGGGGATTTTAATGCTATCCTTAGCTTAGATGAAAAAAGGGGAGGTGTGGATAGATTTGAGCATTCTTCTTTTATTTTTAAAGATAATATTTTTTTATTGAATTTGATTGATATAAAGCCATGTGATGGCTTGTTTACTTGGAGTAATAGGAGATGTGGGGCATAATATATCTTGGAGAGATTGAATAGGTTATTAGTTTCCAATTTTTTGATTGGAAATAATTGGATCACTAGTTTAGAAATCGTGGGGTGGAGGGGCTTAGATCACTGGCCTATAAAATTTTCAACATATGGGAGGGATGTTGCAAGGAATCCTTCATTCAAATTTCAGATTATGTGGTTGCAAAATCCAACTTTGTAGGACCTTATGAAGGAATGGTGGAGTCAAGGTCTGTATGCACATGGTATAACTATGTATACCTTTATCAAGAGGCTCCAATTTGTGAAATTTCATTCTAGCTAAAGAAGTAGAATATGTAGTGTTTTGGGAATATTTTTATGGAGAGATCAACTATCCAGAATCACTTGAAGGCCATCACTAGTCACAATAGATATCACATGCTTACTTAAGGATTCCCTTAGAGAAGAAGTGGAAGCTATGAATGAGTTACCTGAATGGGTGTTGTGGGAAGAGATTTTTTGGAAACAAAAGTCAAGGATCAAATGGACTTAGGAGGGATACAAGAATACAACCTTCTTCTTTAACTCTGTTAAAGCCAAAGGACATGGGAAATTGATTTCTTCAATTATTTCCTCCCAAGGAGAACAATTATCTTCCTTTTGGGATATCTCATAAGAGATCACTCATTATTATTCTTCTTTATTCACAAAGGACTCTCTCGAGGAGTTGATAGAAGATAATCTTATTTTGTAGTGTATTCCTTCTGTTGTTCCTACTGAGACAAATGAGGGGCTCAATAAACCCATTTCTCTGGCGGAGCTTGAGGAAATAGTATTCAAGATGAAGGAAGTTTAAGCCCTTGGTCTCGATGGTTTCCTAATAGAATTTTTTAGGGTTTTTGGAAGATTATCAAATTTGATCTTTTGGAGGTAGTACATGAATCTCAAAGTAGTAAACAGATGTTGAAAGATAAAAGTTCTACCTTTCTATCTCTTATTCCTAAGAGGGAAGGGGATAATTCTCTAGATCTCTTTAGGCCAATATCCCTTTGTAGTATTGTCTATAAGATCATCTCTAAATTAATTGCAAAGAGATTGAAACCATGGCTAACCAAAAGTTTTTCAAAAGAGTAGGGGTTTTTTGATAGGAAAGAACATCCAAGATGGTGTGGTTATTGTTGTTGAGGCTATTCACTCCATAAAATTATCCAAGGAGAAGGCCATGTTCATCAAATTGTACATTGCTGAAGCTTATGACCAAGTGAAATGGTCTTTTCTTCGTAAATTTCTCAATGCTTTTAGGTTTGAAGAGGGTTGGACCAATTAGGTAATGAGTTGTGTTATGTTGAATTCTTATTATGTGTTGATTAATGGTGTACCTTCCTCTCAGTTTGGTGCTTTATGGGGTCTTTGATAGGGTGACCCCCTATCTCCTTATTTATTTATTATTATAGCTAAAGTTTTGGGAAGAATCCTGAAATCCCACATGAGGCAAGGGCTTATTCAAGGGCAGAGCTGGGGTGAAGGATTGGCTCCTCAATCTCATTTACAATTTATGGATGACACTATGCTCTTCCAATTAGCCAACATTAAAGAAGTGAGTAACTTCATACATGCTTTGGATATTTATCTTGCTACTTCTGAACAAAAGATCAATGAAGAGAAGTCCTCTATTCTCTTCTTCACTACACCTCTTATTCAATTAAGAATTGTACATGTTTCTTAGATTTCATATTGGGACTCTTCCTTTTGTGTGTTTAGGATTTCCTCTCTCTATTGGCCAATTTCTAAAAGGAACCTGGTAGTGATTTTTGGACAAGTTTCATAACTATATTAATCATTGGAATTGTAAGTGTTTATCCTTTGTTGGGAGGATAATATTATCAAAATTTGTGGTTCAAGGGCTTCCTATTTATAGGTTCCTGGTGTAGGTTGCTCCACCAAGTTTCATAAAAAAACTTGGTGCTATCTCTAGACAATTATTATGGATAGACAACTTAAAATCTTAGAAGTGGAGCCTAGTAAAGTGGGAGTTTCTTTGTAGGCCAATACAAATGGGTGGTTTGGGTTTGTGGAAAACTATCATTACTAGTCAATCTTTGGATGGAAAGCTTTACTTGAGGTGATGCACTAATCAAGACCAAGCTTGGTCCAAGATCATTTCTTTTAAATATTGAGGGGAGCAACAAGAGAACATGTACCTAGGTTTTCCCTAATGGGTAAAGGGGTTTATGATTTGGGATACTCTCAAAAGAGGGGCTAACATAATCAACCAAGGAAAGTGTTCTAGATTTGTAAAAGGGGCTCTAATGATTTCTTATAGTTTGACTCTTGGGATGGTCACCCCCCAATCATGACCATGTATCCTCATTTACAAAATATTTTTCTTCGATTCTAGGAGGTTGGGTGGACTAAGGTGTGTGACTTCAAAGATGAAGAGATTGGGTTAGTGGAGGTGTTTAAGTAGAAAGAGGGTCAAATGTGGCACCTACAGGGTTCTAAGGAGGATCGTGAAGAGTTACATCACATATTTAGTAGGAAGAGTTTGTAGCTCTTTGTAGAGGAATAATGTCCTGGCTTGGGGTCTTGATCTTAGGGGGTGTTCTTGGTGGCAACTGTGTATCAAGAGTTGGATATGAGGAAATATGAGGGGATGAAGTTCCTTGGTGAAAGTATGTGTGGAATAAGTTTAATTGGCCTAAATGCAATTTTTTCCTTTGGTTAGTTTCTTTTAGTAGGTGCCTCACATGGGAAAACCTTCAAAAGAGAGGCTTTTAGGGGCCATCTATTTATGTTCTATGTGGCAATAGTGAGGAATCTTCTTCACATTTGTTCTTTCAATGCAACTTTTCTAGGGTTATTTGGCACCTTTGGTGGGGGCTTGGACCCACCCCAGGAGGCAAGAAAGAAAATGAAAGCATATTCCTATGTGCATGCTCTATCCCTTGTTGATTTCTAGAAGACTTTGGGGAGGTCACCTGCTAAGACCTTTCTCTTTAGGTGGCTTGGGTTATCAGACCTTCATGCATTCTTTGATAGATTTGGCTAGAGAGGAACCATAGGATCTTTCAAGACAAGAGGTTGGAGGCTCTCTAAGTTTGGTAGAGGATTCTTGGTATACTTTAGGAGACTATACCAACTAAATGTGAGGTGGGGACCCCTAAGAGATTGGGGAGGTGTTGTTGTAGGGTTTGGGCCTAGCTATAAATGGATCAAGGATGGTTTGTTCAAGGGGAAATGACTTCCCAAAAGGAAAATCTAGAGAGAGGGTAGATGGACTCTGCCTCCTGTTGGGATCTTGAAGATTAAGATTGATGGGTCCTTTAAGGGTAATCCTGGATCTACTAGGGTAGGGGAAGTGGGGAGGGATAGTTTCAGGGCTATCCTTTTCTTCTTCTCCATTTATCAAGGTCACGAGACTAATAATATCATGCAGACTCTAGCTATTCTTATTGCTTTGGAAAAGGTTTGTGCCCTTGGTTGGTGCAAGGTTATTTATGAATCAGACTCTCAGATCTTGGTTGATTTGTTGAATAAGTGTATTTTGGATGGGGTGAATTAGTAGTTGAGTTCAGTTGTTCAACAGATTCATCATTTAAACACTTCTTTGAATTTGGTGTCCCTTGTTCATATCCCAAGGGAGTGGAATAATGTAGCAATTTACCTATCAAAATGGGCTTTTAAGTATAAGGGCAATTGGAAGGTTGATAATTGGGAGAAGCTTCCTAGGGATTATCTCCAAAAATTGAAGTTGTTGATTCAAGAGGATATACAGGATCCTTGAGTAGGTTTGTTATGTCCCTATTGGTGGGGACTTGGTGCTATTTGGCTCTTTTAGGCAGGGTGATCATTGTGGACCCTTGTTGGTTGTTTCTTGGCTCCTTGTTTATATTATTTTTTATTAATGATAAACAGGTTTTGAAGCATGCCTGGAACCCTTTTACAAAAAAGAAAGTGACAGCAAAGATAAAACAAGAGATTTCCCACCCAACAACAACAAAAAACAACTAGCTAATTAAAGATCAGACAACCAACATAACCATAAAAAAAAAATAGCAAGGCCACAAGGCCACTACAATAAATCCTTGAGCACTTTAGTAGCCTCCATATCCTTGGATGCCAACCTCTCATGCATTTCCATGATTTCTTCAACATCATGAGCAGGATCCTTCTTACCTTTCTTAGTTTTGCTCCTAGTACGAACACTCGGGCCAGTAGCTAGATCAACTAAATTCACCTCCAAACCAACACCCTTCTCATGAACCAAGTTAGTATGAGCATCAAACAAACCCTTCCTGATCAACTCCATAGCCTACTAGTTAAGGAAAACCATACCCTCAGCAGATGCTTCCAACTTCTCCTTGCTTATATTAATGAGCATGCCCAAGTCCCATCTAAGTTGATTATTTTGTCATTCCAACACTGCTACGCTCAGGTTTAGGTCATTCTTCAGCAAAGCAAGCTCATCCACCAGACCACCCTCATTGGTATTCAAGGATCTAGAAAGCCCAAAAATAGCTTCTTACTCCTTAAGGCCGCGAAGAGTAGAGATGTTGCACCTGGCAATAGTATCATGCTTATTATGAAGATCTTGAATTTCTTGAACCAACCACAAGCAAATTGAAGGAGATTTGACAAAGCCTGACACCTGAGAGAAGTCCATTGCACCCCAAAAAAACCCTTTCCTTGATGCAACCCCACAAAGGGCTCCTCAAATGACACATCCTCAGAAACCAATTTAGCCTTCCCTTTAGAAACAAGTTCCTAAGCAGAAACATCCAAATTAACCACCCTCCTTATTTGTATTGTTATTTTCTTGGAATAAATATTTTTTTACCCCTTTCTTTATAAAAAAAAGATTTACATATTTTTAATAATTAATATTAATGTGTCATATCTTATATATAAAAATTCTAATATGTTTAATTTTTAATTTGTATTTTGATTTTTTTTATTAATATTTACTAATATTATTTTTTTCTTTATAAAAATTTATCTTTAGGAAGTATTTACATTTTTACTAATATTATTAATATAAAATTAAAAAAATAAAAATATTTTAATGATAATTAGTAAAAAAAAATTAAAAACAATCATTTATTAAATGTTTTATAATGCATTTAGATAATATTATTTTCAATATATTAATATTTACATAATTTACATAATAATTAATATTAATATGTGATATCTTGTAATCGTTCTAAGCCAACATATTATATTTATACTTAGTAACTATTTATATTTATAATAATATTTTTAATACAAAAATTTAAAATTTAAATAAATCTTTATTATATTTGTTTAATCTTGAATTTTTAAAATTTAATATTTAGATTTATATCTTGTCATTGTTATGAGACAACTTATTGCATATTTATATTTTAATTTTCTATAATACATTAAATAATTATAAATATAAGGTGTTATAAATCCATATAGTATGGGCATGCAATATCCTAAATTTACATTATAATGATTAATATATTATTTACATAATTTTAATAATTAATATTCATCTTAAATATATTAATGTTTATAAAATATATCTAAATTGTATCTTATAAGTTTTGTATTTTGTATTTTACTAATTTTACTCATATCTTATGAGAAATGGAATTTTGAGTGACTGTTTTGTCAGAAGCAAGGTTTCAGTTTTGAAATAGGGACTCAGGCCTTACAATTATTTTTGTGTTGATAGATTTTTTTCTTTGTTTGGGTGTATAGATTTAATAAGTTTTTGTTGAATGAATTCAAAAATTTCAATGGACAAGGTTATACACTTGCATAGTGCCAATGCAACTAATTGATGAAAAGTGTAGAATAGGGTAAAAGTAAGGTAAAATAAATGAATTAATAAAACTAAAACCCTAGAGCCCTAAACCAATAACGAAGTAAAAATGAACATAGAAACATAAAATATGAAGCAATATTATCAATATCTCTATGCCATGGTTGATTCACCTCCATTTTCCTTCTCCATCTTACTTTATATGCTTGATTTCCCTCAAATTTTGAGTATCAATAAACTTAGTGGTAGTGATAACAAAATATTGAAGATTATACTTGTCTCCTTGAATGCTTGAATTCTCTTATTAGTTGTTAGCCTTGAAATGACAATGATAGGTCTCTTTTATAGAAAACCAAATTTGAATGAAGGGATAGGATTAAAAGATGAAAGATGATGTTGATCAATGGACAAGATTGCTTGAGAATCAATGAAATAGGGTTAGGGCTAAATTAGGGCAAAGATAGGGCTTGGTTAAGGATGGATGGTGGAGAATAAATTATAAAATAATTCAATCAAGGACTGTGGAAATTAATTGAGATGTGAAGAGATAAGAATGAAATGGATAAAGAGGTTGGCACAAAAAAAGAGGTTGTTGGAGAAAATTAAATAATTATAAAATTATTTAATTTAGGAGGGAAAGTGAATAATTAAATAAAAATGATTATTTAATTATAGAAGAAAGGGAAAATATTAACTTTTAAATTAAATAATAGTTTAATTTAAAAAATGGAAGAAAATGACAAATTAGTAAATAATTAAATAAGTAAAATTTATTTAAATTATAGAATAAGAGGATAATGAATAATTAAATAATTGAAATAATTATTTAATTATAATAAAAAATGATAATAATTAAATAAATATGAATTTATTTAATTGTAGAGGAAAGGGGACATTAATGACGTAATTAAATAAATATAATTTATTTAATTAATCAAAAGGAGGAAATAAAAGGGAAAAAATGAATTAATTAAACAATTAAGATTATTTAGTTAATAGAATAATATGACTTTAGGCAATAATAAAATATTTAAAATTATTTAATTATTAGGGAAGAAAGGGGATTGTCAAAGAAATTTAGTTCTAAAATATGTCCCAGTGTGTCATGGTGAAGGCGGGATAGACCTATGGCCTCCTCAAAAAAAATTGCAAAATTTGAAAGAGTTTCCAAAAATTTTAAAAATTATTTCGATAAGAAAATATAATAGTGGATGAATGCAAGGATTGGTGAAGAGAAATGTTAGCGAGAGGAAAATAAATTAGTGCAAAAAGAAGATGAATGGAGAGGGATTGCTGTTTTTCTTGATAGATATTAGGATTGCATTATTACCATCATTGTACATTAAAAATATGGAAAATGGATAATAAACACCATGATATGACATAACCAAGGTGTGAAATGTTATCCCCTTACAAAAACAGACAGTGGACAGATAAGGAATATCATAACTCATACTAGGAGCCAAGTTTCCCTAGTCTTTTTGTCAAGACAAACCACAAACAATAATCAAAAGAAAAGTAGGTCATGAGACATCATCGCTTCTCTAAATCCTTCTTAGGACATCCTTGAGGTGGTTAGTTACATGCCCAATGATAAATCAATAAAAAGATGAGCTAAACTAGACCAACAAAGTCAACAACCATTTAGATCATTTGTCATTTAAAATGTTCCTTCATACCACAGTTTGGATTTTCATGCAAATTTGTCAGACCTTTTGTAAAGGGTCATGGCTAGTTTTTCTCTCTACCATATGCTCTATCCTTTCAGTGCTTGGAAAGGAATAAAATGTTTTGTATCCTCACTGTAAGGTTCTTCTCTCAATTCTCTATAGAGACATGAATTATTTTGCATCTCTATGTAGCATCATAAATTGTTGACCTTGATAATTTCACAATAGGTTTAGCTCCCCCTTACATGCCTAGACCTAATTATGCTCCTAATTTTCCTATTTTATTGTCATTTTAAAAAATTGGGATATAATTGGGAATTAACATTAATTATTTATTTAACGGTAAAAAATCCCCAAAATAGGTCTAGTCTAGGGTGTCACCACCCTTGACCAGCCTATTTTGCCCAAAATTTGAATATGTTATTGTCAACATTTTAAAGTTTGTAAATTCAAATTCATTTTTTGGCTTTTCACAATTAATTTTGCGAGAAATGAAGAGATGCATATAAATATAAGTCTTTTTCACCATTTGAAGCTACTAGGAATTTTGAATTCCAATTATGCATCGTAAAAAGCAATCAAGAGTAGTCAAGAGAAAAATTAGCAACATTTTTCATTAGACAAGTTCATGTTAGCAATGTGTCAAGTTTATGAGTAAGATTGTTCATGTTTTGTGTTCATGTGTTTTGTGAGTACTAACACTTATAGGACTTCCTATCAACAAGCAAGTCTTCCTTACATGAGATATGTATCATGACTTTAGTCCATCAAGGAGATTGGATCTGAGTGGTAAGTTGCAACAATTTTCATTTATCACCTTTTTTTATCCATTTGCCTCCGCTTGACCGAGAGTAAGCACTCTGTACATCATTATAGTCATTGTGGAGGTGGAAACAACAAAATGGGGTTTGACTTAGGCAAGACCCTATATGGCATAACCCTTTATCCCCTTTCTTGTTTGTAGGTGGCATATCTGAAGTGGATTTGGGAGAAGATTGAATCTGACCTAATTGCAATATCAAACATCCAAGCCTCCTACTTCAATAAATCAGGGAAAGAGGAATTATTCATCAACTAATGGAGTTCTGAAGCTGAGTCCAAGAAGGAATAGCTTATAAAATCGTAACCTATTGAGACTTGTTTACAGATTTTGGAAAGTATTCTCTATTCTAAGGCACCATCACCCTTGACTAGGTAGGTTTAGTCCACATTTACATGTTAGGTTCCTTAGTCTCTACACTCTTCTTTTATGTCATCAATTTTTGTGTTGCAATTTTGTTCTTTTCTAAAATCACATCAATTTGTTATAAATTCATAATCAACCTAGTTTTTTATTTACATAATCAAATCAACTCAATTTTAAATCAATGTCAATAACACCCACAAAAAGAGGGATAAAACCCTGATCTACCATTTTGGCTCTTCCATTGAGGATAGTAGCCAAGTGGTCTTGTGTGATCAATTTTGGTTCCTCTCTAATATAATGTCAGTAAAGGTGTGATTTAGACCCTAGATCCCTTTTTCCCACATAACACTCTATTACTATAACAAGGCTTCAAGCCTTTGATGAATGAAAATTTATCTATTTTTACCTCTCTTCAATTTTTTTTGTTGTGCAAAACATTGCCTTCATTTTTGAGTGTATGTTCATTTTTTCGTGCTTTTATGACGTGTTAATACCTTTTGCAAGGTTAGCCATGGAATTATTCTTCCCTCATGGCATATGTCAAACCCTAACCCTCACATAAGCTCACAATGGATAGTAGAACAAAATATTGTGTGAGTTTCTTTGACATCTTCATTGCTTCTTTGTACTAAAATAATTAGGAAGAATCACTCTAATTTAGGTGCATCGCCTCTTTTTTCTTCTTTATTTATATCTTTCTTCTTTTTCTTCTATAAGCTATTAGTGGTAGGGTTAATTTAGAGCTAATTAAGTTCTGAGTTGGACCAACACATGGTTGCATCTAGGTTAGAAAGGAATTCGACCTCATTTGGAGGTTTGATCTCAATAGTAAGGGTCCCACATCTGAGATCATTCCCATTGTGTCATTAGAATGTTGGAACCATCTCTAGCAGGATGTAATTCTATGTGACAATAACTACCAAAATTTCACTAAATCATGATATTGAGGTACACATGGCATCATGATAAACATTTCCTATATGAAGATTGTCCATGGCTTGAATGTAAATCACTCAACTGCAACACCTATATCTTGAGAGGATAAAGTACGACCAAAATCTCCAACTAAGAATATATATTTTGACTATGTAACTATACAAAGTTCCCATTGAATCATGATCTAGGGCCTCTCATGTCATCATAATCAACAACTATAGGTTCTAAAACATATTTATCTCAACTAATCCAAATTACATATCTATACCTTACTACAATGAACATACCAACACACCAAGGTGACTAAGAAAGGTCAACCCAACATAATCCACACTAGATAACCACAATATTTGCATGCATGTGACATCTCAAAAGTGATAGAAAATTATAATCAATGCTCCAACTAAAACCAAAGAAATAATAAGACCAATAAATCTCAAACAATACAATAAATAGATTCAACACCACATTAGTAACATCCAAAATAGAGACAACTAGAGTAAGGGTGATCCCACAATAGTGGTTTACAATTTTTAGCCAAACTAGACACTGAAATAATTTTTTAAAACTAAATCTTCACTTTCGGGCACCTATAGCAGCTAAACCGTGAGGAATTTGAAGATGATGCAAACTAGAGTTTCGTGACATTTTGTCTGTAGATTCTAAATATATTTTTTTCAAAATTTTTGGAATCAAATTGCACTTATTTTCCATCTCCCTCAAAAACTAGTTTTTTTAGAAAATAACATTTTTAAAAAGTGATGCTCACCGTATAATGTATAATTTTTTTTCCATGAAGGATAAAATTCTAATTCTTTTGAATTTAGATTCATAACTCTGATATCTAGTGCTCCCACTTGGTTAGATATATTTTTTTTTAATATTTTTTTCTTTAATCAAGTTTTGAATTTAAACTAATTATAATTCAGACATAGCGCGACCGTATAATGCATAACTTTTTTTGTGTGTACTGAAATTCAATTTTTTTTTCTTTGTTGGATCAAGGACTTCAATATCTGGTGCACTAATATTTTTATTTTTTTTAATAATATGCTATTTTTCCACATGTGCAGAACTGAGAGCTTGATTTTCGGTGAAAAACCTACATTCATGAGAAATAAAAAAATAAATATAATAATAAAATTAAATTTATTTAAAATTATACTTTTTGGGAAGCTTATAATAAGGACTAAATACTTGCAATTTTTTTTTTTAAATGAATTCATTTGATCCACGAAAAGGTAAATCAAAAGTGGTTTTTTATCAGCATTTTGATAGGTGTAAAGGAGACTCTGTTATAGGTATGGTTTAAAACTAGCGGGGTTCTATCCAAGGGGGTTTGATTTAAGGTAGTTTGATCAAACCCTCTTCAATTTTAATTCTTTAAATGGAACCTTTTAAGGCTTAAATCATTCTAAAAATATGTGATTTCAGCAAAAATCAGTTTCTCCCAGAAATTGTAAACCAACTTTGTGGGATTACCTGTAACATATAGATTTTGCATGACTCAAATGATAAATGAACTCTATATCTAAGGTACTATAAACCCATAATAGAATAACCATATTTTAGTAACACAATAAACAACCATGTAAAATATTAAGTGATAAGACACACACCAACACTTCCACACTTGAGAAGGCTACAATCAGCCTCCTCAACCATGCTTACAAATTTGTAACTATCTCCATCTATAAAACCTTGCACAATAGTCTCTTCACATATCTACAAAACCACACATTTTTATTAACATGTATAAAAATTTCAAAACCATGCTTGCAAATATGATTCTATGTATACATCTAGTAACCCATAAATTTGAAAAGCACCCAATTTTCAATATAAAAGAATAAAATATCATAGATATGCAAACCCAAGGATCAAAACAACATATGTGTGTGTGTGTATGTGAAAATATAAAAGTACAAATATGTAAAATGACTAGAGAGTTGTCTAGGAAATCTAAGCCACCATATGAACAGTTCAACAACCATCACTAAGTACACAAAAATAGAGAAATCAAGTTGTCCAAGAGCTTTCAATTCACATAAATATCACTTCCACAAACCACATGTAACCAAGTGTTAATCATCTAGTGCTTTCATGAAACGAGGGGCTAAAACCATGAACATGACATAAGCACTCCTTATGGTAGGCAACACAACTAGTGCTTTCCCATGTGATTAAAGGTAGCCAAAACAAAAACCCATGAACACTCTTTCATTACACATTACCATACAATAAAGTAACACAACCACCATGTTAGAGGCTAATAACATGCTACCAAATTAGAGCTCCAAGTAGCATTTATACACATGACCAATTCTTGTGAACCTCCCCATTTTTCCACTACTATTTTCCATATTATTTCCTAAAATAAGAAACTAGATCCACTACAAACCCCACTCATATAGGGTTAATAAATAAACAATTCCTTTCAACATATTCCCACAAGCTTGATAGGCTAAGAAATCAACAATAGAGGAATACCAAGAACCAAATCATACATAATGACATGCAATCAACATGTAAGTCCATGCACAAGTACATGAAAATATCTTATGAATACAAGAAACTCACATGCAAATGAATAAACCACATTTTCTTTAATACCAAATGTTAGGAAAAATACATAAAGAACTCTTATCAATTAAATCAGATCTTCATAATTATTAAGAATTGCAAACATTTCCATATTAACCCTTTTAGGAGATTAGCACTTTAATTAGATCAATAAGAATTTCAACAATATTTTGGCATGTAAAAAACAATTATAGAAAAAGGAATGAGAGAGATAGAAAGGAATCAATCACAAGAAAGAGAATGACAAAGATATATCATGGAAAAAAACTTTTGAGAAAAACCTAGCACCCAAAACATCAAATTAATGTATTATTCCATAATAATAAACCTATTACAATACAATATCAAGTTTCTTCCTCCATGGAGATCAACATCTTCTTCCTTTGGTAGAAATCCAATATAACCCCATCAAAACTACTATCTTATGTCTTCATATCAATCCCTCAATACATAGACTTATGGAGGCCCAAAAAACCACCATAAGGCATTACTATGGGCCCAAATAAGGTACCAAAATACCATAGTAGAAATCTATATGACCACACTCCATTATTTTTCATTTACCACCTTTCAAAAGATGTTATATTATGTGTCATAATGTGTCATAAGTGGGTTAAGATTCCTAATCTACTTTGTAAGCTCCCTCTTAATCATGCTCTTATAACATCACTTACACCATATTGTTGTCATAGATTCTCTTACACATCTTTCATAATATTTTTTTTGATATATTTACACATGTAAATGCTAAAATAAAAATAAATTACACATGGAATAATGGCCAAGACATAAATTGGAACATCCCATTTCATTAGGACACATAAATTAATAACTAATTAAATGATCCAAACATTAGAACTTGCAAGGTGTATGACACACCTAATCCCAATATAATTTACATGTTTCATAGTCATAATGGGGATCTCAATTGAATGTTTGGGGTATTTTTTATGAGTTATTTTCTTTGGCCATGGTATTGTAAAACCACTATCGTTGTGCCTATATATCTACACATGTATTAGGCTTAATGAAGAGCTTTATATTATTGTATTGTAACAATTAAGTTGATGCAATAAGGAAGAGGAATTTGTGCTATGTTTTTCACTTGAAAGGGTTTGCCTAGGTGAAATCTTGTGTATTATGTATTCATATTTTTTTTTTATATTAAGTTTTCTAGTAGTTCTTCTCTTGTACAATTGAATGTTGGGGCATTTTTCTCTTCAATGGGCCTCTATATGACTCAATTGGTCCACCCTATGTGATTTTATTTTTAAATTTATATTTAGTACATGCCTACTGTGATCTCCATGATGTTATCTATATATTATTATTACTTTCATGATGTGTTTTAGATGATGTTATCATTATATGCTTGGTGTGATTTTATATGATGCTAAATTATTTTCCCCTTTCATCAAATTATTTGTACCCTTCATATATAACCAATTGGAGGGAACATATATTATCATTCTTCATGAGTTAAATCATAATGTGTAGCTATCATAATTATGATATTGTTTTAGTAATAGATAGAGCTTCATTACCCTATCCAAGTAGAGGACATTATATAATGATACTTACAAATGTAGATTTTGTTCTTCATAGTCACCTTCGGCGTCTCATCTACACAATTGGAGTATTTTTGTGTTTATGTGTAGTGTTAAAAACCTTTCTAGTAGATGCAAAAAGAAGTTCTATTTTGCATTCAAACAAAGCCCTTTTAGATTTCCACATAGTTGGAGAATTTTATCATTTTCCATAACAAGAATTATCTCTTACTTTCTCTTTTATTTTTGTACATAATAAATAACAAGTTGTAAAATTATACTCAATTTTAAACAATTAATAAATGCTACAAATTATATTTTTTCTATACTTGTAGCTTCTTGAAACAAAGCATTCGTGGAAACAAGAGTACATATATGATCCAAATTTACAATCTATTATGTTATATGTAAAAATTGAAAAATATTTAATTTACATGTCAACTATTTCATTTTAATTTGACATACATTTTCATGATAAATCACATGTCAGTCAAAGCGAGGGAATAATGTAATGGTGAAAATTGCATATTCATATCCTTCTCCATTGTTTTGTGGGCCCATGACAAATAGGTTTTCTTTAATGCATTAACTAGAGCATAAGAAGATCTATTATGCATATAAATTGGAAACTAATATTATCCATTCCTAAATCTCATTATATCACTCATCTCCAAATTCAATTTTTTTCCCCAAATATTCCATTTCCTTGCTTTGGGTCAAATGCATGTATGGAACTGATGTGGATAAATTTTGTTCTTACAAATCTAAAATTCAGAATCTATATTACCCCCTTCACTTGGCCTTTATGAGTTGACTAAAGTGTGAGTTTATCAAATTGAATGCAAGGGAAATGTATTTAAAAAATAACCTTCATTGAAAATAAAGGATTAGGTGCTTGGGTTTGAAATAATATACTTATAAAGTACATCTATGAATTTAATTGCACATGGATAAAATAGATTACATCACAAAATTGCATCATCATTATTGGAGCATTATCACTAACATGTTTTCAACTTTGATTCATTATGATTGAATCAATCCATCTAATGGTATAACCAAGGAGAACTTAAATCTTACAATTCAACAAATTTCTAAAGGTGTTTATAATGCCACTTTTCCTCACATGAATTCAAGCATAAAATTTTTAACATGAACAAATTTTAAACTATAAGAATCAACTAGATTAATTTGATACTAGTTAGGAGATCATTTTCTAGTTGTAGGATCAATTTTGCTCTCTTTAAGGCCCTAGCAAATGATTTCTTACCATTTATTCAAAAACTTCTACATCAAAACTAAAGCTAAATGTTTGATTGGGAAAATGGGTCTAGGTCTTAAATCACACTTGTCCCAATTTGGTAAGATTAGAAATGATCTCAAATCCACTTGACAACAAACCTAAATGGAAGAGTCAGAATGGTGGATCAGGGTTCTAATCCTTATTTTTGTTTTGTTTTTTGTGGATTGATGATGATTGATTAACTGAATTTTAAGATGCAATGTTGTTTCTCTAAGGTTAACTATGAAAATGCAGTAGTCTTTTTTTATTTTTGAGAAATGAAAAGTTGAAAGACAAAAATAGAATCTAGAAATGCAAAGAGAAAACATAGAGGAACCTTATGTGTAAATTTGGTTTTGAGTTAGCTAGTCTAGGACGTAGTATTCCCTAGACTATCCTATTTTTTTGGGATCTACAAACACATGCCTGAGTTCATTGATCTATAGCTCCTTTTCTTCTCAGTTCACTATCAAAACTTTGTCTGATGATGATAAAATCTATCTTTCCAATCTTGACAACTTGTTAGGCTTGAATGCATGAATGAGAAATTAGTCCTCCATGTTCATCGAATTATCTTTAGATTTGAAAACTTGCACACATAAAAGAGGGGGAAGAATTGTGTCATACATGGGATTTCCTAAGTCAAACCTCATTTTGGTATTTCTACCTCCAAAACGACTATTATGATGAATGAAAGAGAGCTTTCCCTCGGTCTAGTAGAGGCTAAATGATAAACAGGTAATTAATTGACTAATGATGTAAATCACCACTCAAATTTGTATTCCTTGATGGACTAAAGTCATGTACTCATCACCTTCAAGAAGAATTTGATTGCTTGATTGAAGTTATGCAAATGTTAGCACTCACAAAGTAAATGAACACAAAACATGAACAAACTTACATAAAAACATGATGAATGATTGACATGATGCTTGACTAAAATAAATGTTGCAATAATCTTGATAATTTTGCTCTTTAATGTTCTTGATTGCTCACTTTTCTCAATGAATTTCCTTATGTGTGCTTCTAGCATTTCAAATGATAAAATGACTAGTATTTATATGCAATTCTTCTAATTTCTTGAAAATAAAATGTTGTAACAAATGAAATTTGAAATTCAAATAATAAAACACTAACATTGACATATTCAAATTGGAGCCAAAATAGGTGGTTTAGGGTGTAAGGTGCCCTAGACCAGACCCATCATTTTGAGAGCCCAAAGTGTCAGGGGTAAATATTAAATGCTTATTTTTATTTTCCTTTGATTTTTTTGAAGATGTTTATAAAAGGGTTAATTAATTACATAATTAGGTCCAAGCACATAGGGAGAGCTAAACCTAGTGTGAAATTGTCAAGGGTGACAATTTTTGATGCTACACTAAATACCCATACATTTAATTCCTACATATATTTAACACATAATTTTTTAATAACTTTTAATAATAAGTCACAACTCTTATCATTTAAAGTAATTATTACATAAGGGTAAGTGCACCAAGATGGTCGCACTTTTGTGGCCACAAAAGTGAAAAATGAGAAAAAACGCATTCGCGTTATAACGCGAACGCGTTTTGGCTTTTTAAAAACAAAAAAAAAGTGAACATTCTTCATTTCTGTTTTTACTGATTTCCATTTCTGCCCACGGCCAAAAACCCTGCACTACGCGCTCGCGTTGTTGAGGAGGTGACTTCTTCACATTTGATCAACTTGAGTTCAATTTTCTTCACAAATATGGCACCCCGACGACGAAGAGATGCAAGAGGTAAGTTTTTTTTGGTATTTGTAATGAATTTTTTTGTTTTAAATTGATTTTGTTTGTTTTAGTTTAGAAATGAATGATTTTTTTTTAATTTGTAGGAAATTCTCAACCAAATCAACCTCAACAAAATCAACCTCAACAACAAAATCAACTTGCCCCACCATTCTCTCAATACCCTCCTGGCACTCAAGAAAATTTGAGGAGTGAAATTGAAAACAATAAAAAAGAAGTTGAGGATCTTATTAGTAGGTTGAGTGATCAAAATTATTCAACCACAGAAAGGATACATCTAGCAGATTCATTGAAGGATTTGTTAAAAAATGTGGATGCAATTACCCAACAAATATCTGGATGGCAAAATAGGAGGCAAACATCAAGGGAATATTATGCAGATAAATTATCATATAAACAAGTTAAAGATTTAAAGATTACTAAAGGCGATTTGTGCTCTCTATTCACTGACCCTAGAACAAATCAAAATCTCACCCTCAATGCAAAGAGGTTTCCTATCCATTGGTGCCACCACATAGAGATTAGGAACCATTTTTATGACAGATGGTATATGGTCTTTGATTACCCACCGTGCAATAACTGTGAAGTCCCCCAATATTTTCTTAGGAAATTATATTGTGAGTTTGTATTGAACCAAATCCCAAATTATTTTGATATGAAGGAGTTTGAGGGTGGGGAAGTCGTACGGGATAGGCAC